>JADRCD010231466.1:54470-69302 GCA_019843815.1 Montemys delectorum
AGAGAGAGAGAGAGAGAGAGAGAGAGAGAGAGAGAGAGAGAGAGAGATTTAAAAGATTACACTTGGTTTCAACTTCATCTTTTCCCTGCCAGGATTTGTCTAGTTGAATCTGTATAGTTCTTGTGTTGATGTTAGAGTTTGTATGAGGTCATCTGTGTACAGGTTTTTTTCATTTCTAGAAAATGCTGTTTCCTTGCAGCCAGTAAATCACCCCTGCCTCTTATAATCTTTCTAATCCTCCACTAGATTTCTGGGCATTGATGGGTAGAATATGACAAACGGATTGGGTTCTCTAGGGTCATATTCTACAAACTGTCCTCTTGTGTCTCTTTTTGTTTTGTTTTTTTTGTTTTTTTTTTTTTGTTTTTTGTTTTTTTTTTACAATCTACTCTAAGAAGAAGCTTCATTGATAAGGACTGAATAGTGCTCTGATCTATGAGAATGATAATATGTCATCAGGAGAAACTTTATTACCATTTTTACTTAGCAAACATTAACAATGTCAGATATAGATTTCATAATTCTGGGAGTGTTTGATTACAACCAGAAATTTTTTGTAACTATTGCAACAGTGACTTTTTTTTCAGGAGGGTTGTTATTGTAGCTCCCAAGGTTAGTAGCTGGGTATGACTTACGATTCCTTTCTTCTCTGCAGGTATATTACCTTCTCTCAGTGTTAAGGCTAGTCATTAGGACTGAAAATTCTATTTGAGCTTCAGCTTACTTTCTTCATGTTCAATGATATAGATATATGCTTTCTTCAGCAATAGGGTCATAGTGTCACTTTGTTAGGCTACACAATAACAATGTCAATAATCTGTAATATGTGGGGGGTCTTGGTACCTCTTGACCAGTGACTCAGGAAATAACCCATGATTGGTACTGGCTCACTCCCTTTGGTAACATGCAATATTTATTAGTGTAATTGTCTCCACCATTACATGATGGTACCATTTAAATTGCTTTTGTATATTTATGTATTTTGGGAAGCTTCTATAGATGTAGGTTTCAATACAGCTTTAAAAAGGGTCATTAAGGCTCATTATGCCTACCTATATATCTCATCAACCTGGCTGTCCCACAGTCTGTTCTATTTGATTCATCTTTTGGTACACAGAAGTCTTTTTACCCTTCTTTCCATGGAATATTTTTTGATCCATGGATTCCTTACTAGCTACCTATCTTCTGTGGATATCATGAATGGAGACAGATTCTAAAAAGTTACAAACTACCTTCCTCATATGAGGTAAAATATGCACTGTTCTGGATCATTATGGATCACTTCTCTAAGTATGATTGCCTTGTGTTTCATCAATTTTCTTCAAATTTTGTGTTTCCTTGAAAGCTGAATCATATTTCATTGTAAAAAATATACTACATTTTCAATATCCACTCATTTGATAGGTATTTAGTAGGTTTGCAATTTTCATGTATTATGAAAAGAGGAGTGAATGTGAATGAAAAGTAACACAATAGTAAGAAGTATATTCCCAAAAGTGGTATAGCTGGATCTTGTTATAGAGCTACTTCCATATATCTTCCATATATTCTGGTGTCCTCAAAACATACCCAAAAGCAAATAAACACACACACACACACACACACACACACACACACACACACACACACACACAGACAGAGCCAAATTTCTTCTACAGCTGATAAATACTTTCAGCAAGGTAGCAGACAACAAAATTACCATGAGAAGCTTTTCTTGTATAGAAATGAGAAGCAACAAATCAGGGAAATCATGCGCTTCAGAATAGTCTCAAAGAAATATCCAACAGCATTGGAAAAAAAAACCCTGAGATTCCACCTCACACCAGTCAGAATGGTAAGATCTAAAACTCAGGTGACAGCAGATGCTGGCAAGGTTGTGGAGAAAGTGCAACACTGCTCCATTGCTGGATTGCAAGCTGGTACAACCACTCTGAAAATCAATTTGGCTGTTCCTCAGGAAATTGGACATGGTATTACCAGGAGACCTAGCTATACCACTCCTGGGCATATACCCAGAAGATGCTCCAACATGTAATAAGGACACATGCTCCACTATGTTCATAACAGCCTTATTTATAATAGCCAGAAACTATAAACAACCTGGATGTCCCTCAACAGTTGAATGGATACAGATATTGTGGTAATTTACACAATGGAGAACTACTCAGCTATTAAAAACAATGAATTTATGAAATTCTTAGGTAAATAGATGGATCTGGAGAATATTATCCTGAGTGAGGTAATACAATCACAAAAGAACAGACATGGTATGCACTCTCTGATAAGTGGTTATTAGTCCAGAAGTTTGGAATACTCAAAGTACAATCCAGAAACCACAAGAAACTCAAGAAAAAGGAAAACCAAAATGTGGACACTTCATTCATTCTTAAAAGGGGGAACAAAATACCCATGGAAGGAGTTGTAGAGACAAACTATGGAGCAGAGACTGAATGAAGGACAATCCAGAGACTGCTCCTACTGGGAATCCCCCTAATATTCAGTTACCAAACCTAGACACTATTGTGGATACCAGCAAATGCTGGCTGACAGGAGCCTGATATAGCTGTTTCCTGAGAGGCTCTGACAGTGCCTGACAAATATAGCAGTAGAAGCTAACAGCCATCCATCGGACTGAGCACAGGATCCCCAATGAAGGAGCTAGAGAAAGGACCCAAGGATCCGAACAGTTTACAGCCCCTTAGGACAAACAACAATATGAACTAATTAGTACCCTCAGAGCTCCCAGGGACTAAACCACCAACCAAAGTGTACACATGGTGGGACTCATGGCTACAGCTGCATATGTAGCAGAGGATGGCCTAGTCGCTCATCAATGGGAGGAATGGTCCTTCATCCTATGAAGGTTCTATGCCCCAGTGTAGGGTAATGCCAAAGCCAGGAGGTGGGAGTGAGTGGGTTTGTGAGCACGGGACGGGATGAGGGAACAAGGATTTTTTTTTTTTTAAGAGGGGAAACTGGGAAATGAAATATTATTTTATAATGTAAATAAAGAAATTATCTAATAAAAAGTTTATTGCAAAAAAGAAAGGAAGGAAGGAAGGAAGGAAGGAAGAAAGAAAGAAAGAAAGAAAGAAAGAAAGAAAGAAAGAAAGAAAGGAATCCTGAACTCTGAACTGAGTGGCTCCAGTAGATAGACATGGCTACCAGTTGAAGAATGTGTCCAACTTCATCTAAATTTTTTTACATCATAATTTTTCCTGTCTATAGGAAATTCAGGGAGTAAAATGGAGCAGTTACTGAAACAATGGCCATCCAGAGTCCAACCCAACTTGCTATCCATCTATGCACAGACATCAAACCCTGATACTATTGCTAATGCCATGAAGTGTTTGCTGACAGGAGCTTTGTATATATATCCCCTGAGGGGGCTCTGCCAGTACCTCAATGAGACACATGCAGACATTTAAAGCCAACCATGAGACTGAGCCTGGGAATACCAATCCAAGTTTTAGAGGAAGGTCTGACTGAATGACCTGAAGGGAATTGCAACCTCATAGAAAGAACAACAGTATCAACTAATCAGACCTCTCAGAACTCCTATGGACTAAGCTACCAACCAAAGAGCATACATGGGCTGGTTTGTGGTCCCCACTACATATGTAGCAGAATACTGTGTGGTATGGCCTTAGTGTGAGGGTATGAGCTTGGTTCTGTGGAGGCTCAATACCTCAGAGTAGGGAGATGTTAGAGGGGTAAGTCAGGATTGGATGGATAGGTGTGTGTGGGAGTACTCAGAGGCCAAAGTGAGAAGGATGTGGTTGGGGGATTTGAAGAGGTACCAGGAAGGGTGTCAACATTTGGAATGGTAGCTGGTGATCCTTAGATATTCACTGTGCCATGAGAATTCACTTCATAATGTACTTGAACCCTCTGAAACCATGAACAAAAGTTGATCTTCCTTTAACTGGGTTACATTGGGAATTTTATCAGAAGGATCTAATGCTGAGCAAGTTATAATACAAGGGGAAGCACATACACAATAATTTTCACAGCTTAAAGTACGACACTTTATCAACCATATCTCTGCTACCAAAACACATGAGTAATTATTAAGTTTTAAAGATACTGATGCATATTTAAGTTCAGAAATTCTGTGATATCCATTCTGTGATCAACTATTCATTTCTTTCAGCCTGAGGCAAAAATAGGACATCTTGGCAAGAGGGGAAGGCTATTTTCCTACCATCTCTGCCAAGAAGCAATGAGAAAAGAAGGAAACTGGAGTGCATAACCAGGCTCAAGGGCTTATACAAACAGCCCAAAGACCTCCTGTAAGACTTTTTCTATTAAGGTTTCTCAGCCTCTGCAATGTTTCTATACATCCAACAAATGGGTTACTACTATACTGTAGTATACAAATTTAGATATTTACTAAAGTTGTGAAAATGAAAAATGCATTTTTTCAACTATAGGTGATTATAAAAAGCATTACATGAAGGAGGCATCTTTGTATGAAATTTACTTCACTCATTCCTACCCATTCCAATGTTGTGTACTAGAACTATAAAATCTTTTAGCTATCACACTTACAGAACCTACCATGAAACAGATCTATTGCCTTCATTTTCAGCAACAAAATGGGAACAAAAAGGTACCTAGTCAATGACTCTACTCCCCATGTTGTTTGAGCTGGACATATGTAAACTACTGCTTCTAACTATGTTGCTGGAAACTAAAATTATGAGGATAAATGATGAAAGACGTAGGTGATTATGAGATGTGCGAAGCAATAAATATCCTCAAACTCTCCCAATGGGATGTAGGTTAAGAAGTTGCTTCTCTTTAGTCATCAGGCCTCCAAATGGATGATAGACATGACTGAATATTGTATACTTAAGGATACATGATACCACGGGCATGTAAAGATGCTAGAGAACCACTTTCTTCAAGAAAAGCTTCTTATTCTGCATTTGTAACTTGATTTAAGTTTGTTCCATATACATTTCATTAGCTATCATTTTAGAGTCCTAATTATCAGTTATATTTTTAATTTTTGAATTATATCAGTAAGGAATTATTGTCCAAGTATAACTTACAGTAAGTAAAAGTATTTTGTTTTTCTTTTTTTTAATTTTTAAAAAGAATTATTTATTTATTTAGTTTATGTATATGAGTACACTGCAGCTGTCTTCAGATAAACCAGAAGAGGGCATCGGATCCTATTAGAGATGGTTATGAGCCACCATGTGGTTATAGGGAATTGAACTCAGGACCTCTGGAAGAGCTCTTTACTGCTGAGCCATCTCTCAAGCCTTTTTTTTTTTTTTAATGGGAAAATGTGGTGCTAGATTTTATTTTATTTTTTGGAACTTCTAAGATTTTTTATTAGATATTTTCTTTATTTACATGTAAATTTCTCCTTTCCCAGTTTCCCCTCCAAAAAACAAACAAACAAACAAACAAAAACAACAACAAACCCCTGTTGCCTGCCCCCTCTCCATGCCTGCCACCCCACCCTCTCCCACTTATTGGCCCTGGCATTCCCCTACACTGGGGCACAAAACCTTCACAAGGCCAAGGTCCTTTCCTCCTATTGATGATCGAATTGGCAATCCTCTACTATACATAAGCTGCCAGAACATTCAGTCCCACCATATATAGTCCTTGATTAGTGGTTGGGTCCCTGGGAGCTCTGAGGGTACTAGTTAGTTCATATTGTTGTTCATCCTAAGAGGCTGCAAACCCTTCAGCTCCATAGATCCTTTCTCTAACTTCTTTACTGGGGACTGCGTACTCAGTTCAATGAGTGGCTGTGAGCCTCTACATCTGTATTAGTCAGGTATTGTCTGAGCAAGTCAGGAGATAGCTATATTTGAGCTGGCTTGTCCTTCCTTCAGTCTCTGCTCCATAGTTAATCTCTGCCACTCCTTCTGTGGGTATTTGGTTCCCCCTTTTAAGAAGGAATGAAATGTCCAACTTTTGGTCTTCCTTCTTCTTAAGTTTCTTGTGATTTGAGGGTTATTCTTCCTGTATTCCAAACTTCTGGGCTAATAACCACTTATCAGAGAATGCATACCATGTGTGTTCTTTTGTGATTGGGTTACCTCACTCGGGATGATACTCTCCAGATCCATCCATTTCCTTAAGAATTTCATAAATTCATTGTTTTTAATAGCTGAGTAGTACTGCATTGTGTAGATGTACCACAGTTTCTGTATCCATTCCTCTGTTGAGGGACATCTGGGTTGTTTCCAGTTTCTGGCTATTATTCATAAGGCTGCTATGAACATGGCGGAGCATGTGTCCTTATTACATGTTGGAGCATCTTCTGGGTATATGCCCAGGAGTGGTATAGCTGGGTCCTCTGGTAGAACTATGTCCAATTTCCGGAGAAACTGCCACACTGATTTCCAGAGTGGTTGTACCAGTTTGCAATCCCACCAGCAGTGAAGAAGTGTTCCTCTTTCTCCACAAACTCTCCAGCATCTGCTGTCACCTGAGTCTTTTATCCTAGCCAATCTGACTGGTGTGAGGTGGAATCTCAGAGTTGTTTTGATTTACATTTCCCTGATGAGTAAGGATGTTGAACATTTCTTTAGGTGCTTCTCAGCCATTTGGTGTTCATCAGTAGAGAATTCTTTGTTTAGCTCTGTACCCCATTTTTAATAGGGTTATTTGGTTCTCTGGAGATTAACTTCTTGAGTTCTTTGTATACATTGGATATTAGCCCTCTATCAGATTTAGGGTTGGTAAAGATCTTTTCCCAATTTGTTGGTTGCCGTTTTGTCCTATTGACAGTGTCTTTTGCCTTACAGAAGCTTTGCAACTTTATGAGGTCCCATTTGTCAATTCTTGATCTTAGAGCAGAAGCTATTGGGGTTCTCTTCAGGAAATTTTCCCCTGTGCCTATTTGCTCGAGGTTCTTCCCCACTTTACTTTCTATTAGTTTCAATGTATCTGGTTTGATGTGGAGGTCCCTGATCCACTTGGACTTGAGCTTTGTACAAGGAGGAAGGAATGGGTCGATTTGCATTTTTCTACATGTTGACCTCCAGTTGAGCCAGCACCATCTGTTGAAAATGCTGTCTTTTTTCCATGGTATGGTTTTAGCTCCTTTGTCAAAGATCAAGTGATCTTAGGTGTGTGGGTTCATTTCTGGGTCTTCAATTCTGTTCCATTGATCTACCTGCCTGTCACTATACCAATACAATGCAGTTTTTATCACAATTGCTCTGTAGTACAACTTAAGGTCCGGGATTGTGATTCCACCAGAGGTTCCTTTATTGTTGAGAATAGTTTTGGCTATCATGGGTCTTTTGTTGTTCCAGATGAATTTGCAAATTGCTCATTCTAAGTCTGTGAAGAATTGAGTTGGAATTTTCATGCGGATTACATTGAATCTGTAGATTGCCTTAGGTAAGATGGCCATTTTTACTATATTAATCCTGCCAATCCATGAGCATGGGAGATCTTTCCATCTTCTGAGAGCTTCGATTTCTTTCTTCAGAGACTTGAAATTCTTGTCAAAAAGATCTTTTACTTGCTTAGTTAGAGTTACACTGAGGTATAATTTCATAATTCATTTTTTTTTTTTTTGGAAATTGCACCTTGCAATTCTCTAACATTGTAGTATCTCTAAAGACTGTCAGTCTCTGAGTGAGTTAAGGCTAAATGACTCTACAAGATTATTAGGACTCCACAAACTATTGTTATGATCTAGGCTTTTGAACTTTATTTAAGACTTGTATTTCACATTGCCAGTCATAATTAATACAATGTCTAATATATAATTTTGTCATTAACTTGATTCTTGTTATGTTCATGTTCATTATTAATAGGCAAGGATTATGTATTTTATGTAGAATGATACCTTTGTGGAGTATATAATGTGAACAGATCAGAATCCTTGTAATTAGTATCTAGCAAATGGCAAATATTCCAGAGTGCATGTAGGCACATTATCAAATGTATCAGATATACGCACACTGGGATAAATACTGATAGAAGGAGCCTCTTATTTCCTCTTGAGAACAATATTGTTTTAGGAAAGCTCCTGACTTGTTAATACTTGTGATGTATATTAAAAGGTAATTATATTTCATCATACAAGCATGTAGTAACAGAAATTTTACAGACCCTGTGTGTGAAGGCTTTATTGCCAAGGGTATATGTCAGATTCTAATGATTTCTGCTGCTTCTCCTTATGTCTTTTGCAGTAAGCATCTTTCAGTTTTGTTCCTTTTATTCTGAAACTTGTATGCATATCTGTCCTGTGTCTAAATAGCCCTCTCTATTTGTTGACCCTGGGATTAGAAAAAAATCAATTCTTTGAGCTTGTTATGTTTTACAAAGTGAGAAGTAGTAACTGAGGTACTGTGAAAGACTTTCCATAATATTATTCTCACGTATTGATTTCAATTGTTAAATAACACTGCTTAGAATAAAATCCACAGGATACTGTATTTTCCATTAAAAAGACTGTTTGAATTTATAGTATCTTTTCATAAGTAAGTATTCAAACTTGAAAATGACAAATCTGGGAGAGATATGATAAAAATATTGAGGGACTTGTGATGTATTTTATTGTATAGCATAGAAGATGGAATATTACCCTCAACTTTTTATGTCTCCATAACTTTATAGATACTTAGAGAATGACATTTTCTTTTGCCTCCACTCAAAGTCTAGTGCAGCATAGTGCTTAAAGATTATTAAATGGGTTTGAGTAATCATAATTGCAATTATAACAGAAAATTCCTTCTTGAGATCAAGCTTAAAATCCTTAGTTGAATGACTCCATACCCAAAATTCTGAAAAATCTCTCTAGTAGGTTTATAGGAACATGTGTTTTAAAACCCTCAACAGTACAAGAATATTCTTTTTTCTCTCCTTATATTTCTCATCATTTGATTCATTCACTAAGTTGGAATGAGCCATTACTTTTGTATTGATAATGAAGGAAATCTACTTGAAATTTATTTACTTTTATTTTAGTCAAGATATGGAGTTTATTCAGATATCATTTACTTAATTTACCTCTGTAAATGGACACGTACAAGAATACTCTTGCTATTCATTGAGACAATTCATCAGACACAACAAGACAGGCCAGAGAGAAGGGGTGGTATAGTGGCACTGACATGCTCTAGGCTGCATTAAACAGAATATTAAATTGGAAGGAAAGGATTTTTTTCTGGCAAGACTGAGCAAGCAACCATTTCCCAATGTTGTCATAACCAAGCAATAGGTGGGAGTATTTGTCCATCATGCTAAGTCAAATTAGGGCTTTCTTGATAGCAATCCCAAGCATGTAACCTTAATTACGCATTTTATTCTGAAGACTCACTTAAGGTAAATTTGGCAAATTTCCTTTATTGTGATATGTATGTAATAATATTGCATATTTTATTCAAAGTAAGTGATCAAGATTATTTTGATGTCTGATTTATGTGTTCCCAGGAAAGAAGTTTCAGTATAAAAGAAACCTGAATATGCAATGTTCTAGACTTTTCTTTCAATATAAAATTATTTTCTAATTGTTTCTGAAAATATGAATGAAGTAATTTGAATATAAAATTGATCTGCCCTGGAAATAGTATTCTTTATACTTTTTAGATCTTTAAACTACTCATTACATATATTTATCTCAACATACTTTTGTCAAGAATGTAAAGGAAGAAATATACTATTCTTTAGAATTGGAGAAGCAATGAAAATCCAAAGCAGAATTAAGAAGGCAATTATGACAAAATCATAGACGAGAAACAGTCAAGAAGACTATTTTTTATATTGTATATATTATTTGCTTATTTGGCTGACAGAATGTACATACATTTATTTATTTATCAATTTTTTTACTTACTTATTTACTTATTTATTTATTTTTCTTCTTCTTCTTCCCCCATAGAATGAATAATGAAAATATGGTACATTTGCCCAATAGAGCATTGTTTAGGTGTTAAAAAAATGACATCATGAAACTTTTAGGCAAATGAATGTTACTAGAGAATATCATTCTGAGTAAGGTAACTCTGGTACAGAAAGTATAACATGGTATATATTCTCTCTTCTAAGTGAATATTATATGAAAAGGATAATCATGCTATAATCCACAGACAAAGAGAGGCTAAATAACAAGGAAGGCTCAACTGGGATGCATGAATCTCACTGGGAAGGGGAAATAGAATAGATTTCCTTGTGGATGGACTGGAACCAGAACAGGAGGGATCAGCTCTGTTATTAATAGGGGAGAGAGTACAGGGAGAGATGATATGCAAATTAGCAATAAATTGAATCAGCATATAATATCTATATATTTATGTCAGTGAGTGTGTGTGTATTTGTGTGTGTGTGTGTGTGTGTGTGAGTGTGTGTGTGTGTTTGTATGTAACAATATCACTGGAAGGAAAATGGGCCATGCGTTTGGTAAAATGGGGCATTTGAAGTAAGGAAAAAGGAGGGAAAATGAGACAATTAAATTTTAATTAAAATTTGAAGTGTTTTTTATTTACAATTAAAAGCTTTATAGGTCCACGATTTCATTATATTTTCTATTACCAAGTATAATTTTATGGATATCTTACAAGTATTTATATAGAAATCTTAGTTTTTATCTGTTTAAATATTAAAACTCTATATCAAATACCTAACCTAGAAAAAATATCCAAGGAAGAATATTTGAATGATTCATTATTCTATCTAAAAATGTATTGTCACTGAAATATAAGCATAATAATAGCATAACATTACTATACATATATAAATATATTTGTGTGTTTATGTGAATATTATTCACTAAATGTATATGTCTATACACGTATACTAAATATATGTGTATATGTTTTGCTTGTATTGACTATAAATACTTATACCTTTAGTAATATGCTTATAGTCTACTTTTTTCAAATGAGACACTTTTGAAAATACAGACATTCTAAATAATATCTTGGAGAAATGAAGAAAATAAGACAAAAGAAAATAATCTTGAAAGTAAATTAAAACTATTAAAAATAGCTTACAAATTATCTTCCAATTACCCATCAAGTAAGTGATAAGTGCAAATAGATGTTTACTTGTTCATTTCTCATTATATGTCTATTTTTAAACATTCTTAATTTAAAAGTGGAAGCAGGCAGTATATCACAAAGGATGACACTTAGGCTGAATTCTCCCTGGGGAACTTTGAATACATGATTATTCTGAACAACAATCAGAGTAGAACATACTGTCATTTCCTTCCAAACATACTGTGTGTTTGGTATCGATTTGCTATGAATTAATGAACTAGAATAGTTTGAAAATACATTGCTTTTTGTTAAGAATTTGTCAGTGTTAACTATTTTTTAGTCATAGAAATTTGGGTTCTAAAGGAAAATAGAGAACCGGGAGCTCATCAGCTTCATGTTGGGAATTCTTTCTTCCTGATATCTGACAATTGTTAATTCTGTGTGGTTTGAGTAGAAACATGGTGATTTCATTCTTTCTGTCTGTCTCTTTTTCTCCCAAGTCCCTGTTTCATTTCTCCAAGTGGTTAAAAATTGTTATGTCTTTTAAACAGCAGCTAAACCTTACAAAGCTTATGAGGTTTAGAGATACACTTAGTTTATAGCTCACTGCATTTTAGGATGGAAGCCAGGGAATAAATCAAGCAGATTGAAGAGTGTAATACATGTTACAAGGTATCTGATCAGCAGAGCATTACTGCATTTCCTATACTTAAAAGAGAAGAAAAGCTCAGAATGCTTTTCTTTAATTTCTCCTTTTCCTTTATTAACTCTCTTTCTATTTAAAATGGATGAATGTAAACAACTATTATTTAAAACTATCTTTTCTTGAGATAAGGTCTCATGTACCTGAAGAACTAACTTTCCACTATCTTTGACTTAAAATCCATCTTATAATAAAGACAGACTGGGTTCATTCCTGTTTATGATTAAACCTCTGTCTTTCAAGGTTTGGGCTATACCTCATTGGTAGCCTCACCTACACATGATTCTTCACAGTTTGTTTGGGGACTAGCAATCATGTCTTTTTTTTTTTTTCCCAAAACACTTGTTTTGCAATACTCTTGCAATCCTATCTTTGTTTCAAAAGGCTATGTAACCACCTATTACTACTTTGTTTTGCCCAACAGAGAAGCATGTTTTAGTTCAGGAGGAATTAAACTGTTGTGCTTATGTTTTGCTTCATCAACCCAACCTATTTTTCCCACCAAATCCCATGTTTAAAACACCACTACACCTGAGTTATTAAAGCCTGTATTCCTCATATCCAATGCAGACCACTCGGACCTCACATTAAAGGAAGGCTAGATGTGTACATGAGTAAAAAAGCTTGCTCCAATTAATAACTTGCTTTAATTAATTTGACCATAATTATTTTGTCTATAATCTTTCTTCTCCCATGTTTCAGATTAACAGTATTCCAGGCCTGTCTCAAACAAGGATTCCTATTAATGCCACCAGTTCTCAATTTCAGAATTACACTGATGAGCCATACTACACAGCTAAATCCTAATTCAAATTATAAAATCAACTTTGTACTTTGGTAATATTTACATTTGAAACCTTCAGGTTCTCAAGTTGTTGTGCTGGGGAAATTCAGAAGTGAATGTACTCTTTTAAATGATATCTATGCTTATGTAGATTTATTTTTTATTGCAAATAGATTTTTCTCTCATATACTTCATAGCAAAGTTTCTACTTCCTCCACTTCTCCCACCCACACTTCTCCTCTCCCCTCTTCCAGATCTCCTTTCTCTCTTTCTTCTTCAGAATATAGCCAACCTCCAAGACACTTTAGGACAAAGAAATACACAATAAAATAAGGCAAAAGTCCTCTATTGAGGCTGGACAAGGCAGCTCAATAGGAGGAAAGGAGTTCCAAATGTTGGCACAAGACTCAGGATACTCACCTGCTCATCTTGCAAAAACACCAAGCTAACAGCTATAATAAATAAGCAGAGGGTCTGATGCAGACTAAAGCATGACAAGACCCAGTTCTTGCCATTTCAGTCTCTGTGAGCTTAGGTGTGTCCTGATTAGTTGATACCATGGACCATTTCCTGGTGAACTTCATACCCTCTGATTCCTACAATATTTGTTTTACTTCTGTTGGGTTCCTGAATCTATGGGACCAGATGAATATATCTAATTTAGATACTTTCTCTGCATAATGTGGGGATGCATGTCTTTGTACTTGCCCCTTTCTAGGGCTAGAGAAAGCCTTTCTCATGATCACTGGACAAGCTATCAAATAATATAGCTGAATAACATCAGGAATAATTTAATTGTCTTTCTTGCCATTTGTGTTTGGCTATACCGTGAATCTTCCAGTTATCTCATCTTTGTTTCCTGGATTTCAAGCAGAGTAGGGCATGGGCTACCTCTCATGGTGTGGGCTTCAAGTTAAACACAACATATAATGGCCACTCTATAAATTTTGTACCAATATTGCCCCAGCATAACTTGCAGGCAGGACAGATTGTAGATCAAAGATTTTGTGTCTGGGTACAGGTTTCTCTTTCCATAGCCTTCAGAATACCTTCTCATGCCAATGTGTTGGAAAGATCTCATACTGGCAACTTAACAGTACATCTGAAATCTAAGAACAAAAAGAAGTAAACACACCCAAGTAGAGTAGAGGACAAGAAATAATCATACTCAGAGATGAAATCAATAAAGTAAGACTGAAAAAGCAATGAAACACATACCTGCTTATTCAAGAAAATCAAGATGATAGAAAAGCATTTATCCAATATAACTAAAAGACAAAGGGAAAGTACCCAAATTAATAAAATCATAAATGAACAGGGATGTATGACAACAGATACTGAAGATATACAGAGAATCATAAGGGAATACTCTAAAAAACTGTACTCACTCTAGAAGATATTTTCTAGTTCTGTCCATTTGCCTACAAAATTGAGCATATCCTCGATCTTAATGGCTGAGTAGTATTCCATTGTGTAAATAAACCACATTTTCTGTATTCATTCTTCTATTGTGGGACATCTAGGTTGTTTCCAGTTTCTGGCTATCACATAAAAAGTCTGCTATGAACATAGTGGAACACATGCCCTGTGGCATAGTGGCACATCTTTTGGGGATATTTCCAAAAAGTATCGCTGGGTCTTCATGTAGATCTATTTCCAATTTTCTGAGGAAACTCCAGATTGATTTCCATAGTGTTCGTATCATAGTGTTTGCAATCCCACAAAAAAAAAAAAAATGGAAGAGTGTTCCTCTTTCTCCACATCCTCTAAAACATGTATTGTCACCTGAAGTTCAGATCTTAGACATTCTAATTGGTGTGAGGTGGAATCTCAGGGTCATTTTGATTGGCATTTCTCTGATCACTAAGGACTTTGAACATTTCTTTAGGTGTTCTCAGTCGTTAGAGATTCTTCAGTTGTGAATTCTCGGTTTAGTTCGATTCTACATTTTTTGATTGGGTTGTTTGGTGTTTTGGTGTTTAACTTCTTGAGTTCTTTACATATATTGGATATTAGCCCTCTATCATATGTGGGTTTAGTGAAGATTTTTTTTCCCAATCTATAGGTTGCCAATTTGTCTTATTGACTATGTCCTTTGCCTTACAGAGCTTTCCAGTTTCATGTGGTCCCATTTATCAATTCTTGATCTTAGAGTATGAGCCATTGGAGTTCTATTTAGAAATTTTCACCCTTTCCAATGAGTCCAACTACAGGTCTGTAGTGGCTATTCCTGGTTGTCAACTTGACTATGTCTGAAATGAATTACAATCCAGAATTAGAAGGCTCACCTGTGGCCCTAATCTGGAGGCTGAGAGATACAAGTTTCTGACCTGAATATTGGTATGGAGACCTTGAGGAATAGTGGCTACGAATCCCAT
>JADRCD010231467.1:7102-20871 GCA_019843815.1 Montemys delectorum
AGCAAAGAGGGGAGAAAGAGAGCAAAGAGGGGAGAGAGAGCAAAGAGAGGGGAAGCAAGCAAGAGCGAGAGGAGGGAATAAGAGAGAGGAAGCAAGAGAGAGAGGGGAGGGAAGAAGAGAGTGAGGAGGGGGCAAACTACCCCTTTTATTGTATGGGGCGTGGCATGCCTGGCTTGTGGTCAGATGACTGTGTGTAAGGTCCAGCTAGAATGCTGGGAGTTGGAGGCAGTGTCTGCCTGATAGAGCACACATCTCCTGCAGGGGCAGCTGTGAGGGGTCTGGGCTGAAATCTGAGCCATGGTCTCAGGAGCAATTCACTGAACGCCTGCCGTCCCTTTGAGCAAATGCTCAGTGGGTCTCCGGGGTTCTAAGTGATTCTGCTCTACTGGACTCTGGCTGTCAGAACTGCCCCACAATCTCCCCTGCCATCCTTTGTGCCTAGTGTCCTAGTACAGAGGCTGTGCTTCCATGCTCGGTCATGTTGTCACTCAGGTACTAGTAATGTTGACTAGATGCACAGATGGAGGAATAAGCAGGTGGCTAGAGCTCTACTCATTCGTGAAACCTCTATAGAATAAAAAAGAAGCCTAATAGCCCCTCTTAGACCAAATATAGCATTCCAAATCTGACTGTGTACCCCGTACCAATATAAATAACAACTGCCATTTAATGGGACACCTGTTGCATACCAGTTGTTATACTGGGACTTTGACGGCTCTGCAAGATACACACCATTTCCATTTCTTTAAAGCCAAAACTAGGACTCAGGACTGGCTAGGAATTGCCCATGGTCACACAGAAGTAAACGCAAGTTGAGATTTAAACCTAGCCTATATTGTTGTAAGATGCTTCTTTACCCTGTTCACTGGTCCCAAACACATGCTCTCAACATGGGTTTAGATGGATGGAGACCTGTCCAATCCAAAAGCCAAAGCAGGGAGATTGAAACACTTTCTCAAACTTGAACCACAGACCAGATGTGTCAGTGAAAGTAATAAAAATGGGCCACATGCCCTTGTCATTGTTGATATCTCTGTTCTTAATCTAAGAACACATCTGTCCAAGTGCTTTACCACAGGTTAGAATTACACTAACTCAGAGCAGCATCCTGGGCCACTGCATGTGGATCAAAGTAGATTGACATTTAAAGAGATAGGTATTTGATTAGTTTTTACTAATGGAAAACCCCTTTGGAAGACTAATTAAAAGAATTTCCCTTCCTAGTAGGTACTTGTGAAGTGTTACATGTTCTTATTAGTACCTTATTTACTGCTCCAAGTTGTTATAAGGGAAGATGTCCTGAAAAATGCTACTTCACCAACATACAAGCACCATAGAATGTACCTATGCAAACTAAGACAGCCAGAGCATGACTAAGTAGTACAACCTTATATCCTGAGGTGGGAGAACTGGGTGGAGAGAGAAATCCGGAAGGCCTTGCACAAAGCCTAACAAAATGGACATATTTAAACACACACACACACACACACACACACACACACACACATACACACACACACACACACACACATTGACAAAGAAGGCTGGAAAATCCTTGGCAAGACTGACTAAAACCAGCTATTGGTAAATGCAGAGGTACTGCAGAGTGTCCAAAGGTGACCTGTGGCTCTCTATAATACTAAACGGGGGCTCAGGAAATACAGCAATTAAGAGTAATTGCTGCTCTTGCAGAGGATGAGCATTCAGTTCCTAGAACCCGCAGAGCAGCTCACAACTGTCTACAACTCCAGTTCCAGGGGATCTGACATACTCTTCTGGCCTCCTCAGGCACTGCACACATGTAGGCAAAACACACATAAAATAAAAGTAAATCTTAAAGCAAAACAAAAAACTATATTAATAACCAGCCAGGGAGATGGCCCACGGGAAAAGCCTGATGACCTTCGCTCCATGCCCGGAAATCACCAAAAGCTCGATGTGGTGGGACCTACAATCCCAGCACTAGTGAAATGGGAGAGGACAGCTAGCCGAGGGTACACTGCAAAGTCACAGAAACGAAAAGAGAAACACTGCCTCAATAAGGTGGAACGTAAGAGCCAACCACAAAAAGTGCCCTCTGACCAAAAGACATGCACCTGTGTGCAAACATATTCATACAGGTGAGCACACACACATACACAAATATAAATTTTTTAAAATTTTTAAATACTAAAACAGACACTCCTGAGTACAGGTTTAAGATGCTAATTAGACATACAACTCATGAAGTTGTGTGTAAAATTACAGGTGACAGAGCATGCATAGAAAAGTCCATGTTATGCAGATGACCCAGAAAGCCCATACTGTGCGACATAAGAGCTTCCACTCTTATGCTGCAGTGCCAACCCCTTTCTCTGCTCCAGCCTTCTTCCTCCTCCTTCGAAGCACACTGTCATTTAATAAACTGTCTGTCTCTGCTCAGTTCTTTGAGGAAAGAACCTGAAACCCCTCCCTCTAGCCCTCCCAAACTGGCTGAAATGCTGTTGCACAACGCATGACTGATGGTATTATTGTTGTGTTATGTTACAGTTGTAACTACAGTGACATTTCCTGTTTTGCAAATGAGAAAACTGTATGAGGGGTGGTCTAAAAAGACCCGAGTTCCGGGCTGGAGAGATGGCTCAGTGGTTAAGAGCACTGACTGCTCTTCCAAAGGTCCTGACTTCAAATCCCAGCAACCACATGGTAGCTCACAGCCATCTATAACAAGATCTAATGCCCTCTTCTGGTGCTCATGTATAATAACAAATAAATCTTTAAAAAAAAAAAAAAGACCCAGAGTTCTTACTTGAACTGGGATTCAAACTGAGACATTCTGTAGCTTACCTATAGTTCCATTCTACAGATTCATTGACATCCTCTGCCCTGGCAGGCCCAGGAGAGTCTAGGATGAGGAAGATGCTGTTACACCCTTAGGAGACTTACAGCCAAAACTTGGAATGCAAAACAAATGAAAAGTGCCAGGTTGGGGTAACTCTGGGCTCCCCAGACCAGCCTCTTTCCTATTTCAAATAGCCAAGAGGCCGGGAGTAAGAGGCCACTGGTGAAGCTGGGAAGCAGATGGGCTTTTGCAATAAGCTGGCATCACACCTGCCCCCATCTCCTTTGGAATAAAACTGAAAGCTGGTTTTTATAAAGCAGAAATCCAGCAGATGCAAGCTGAGAAGCCACAGAGAGAAGACATGGGGCCAGGCCAGCAGGGTGGGGAGAAGGCAGTTCTGAAGAAGGCTATTTGCAGCTTCGCTGGCTCGGAGTCAGCTAAGTTGCCCACACACTGCCCTATTTCTCCAGAAACAGACTGGATTGGAACGTTTAGAATGAGAGAGTTGCTTGTTAGCACACATTCCCAGCTTCTTCAGTCCTGTGCAGCTCTACAAAGCCATGAGTCAGGGCTTCTACATTTGTAAAGCTTAGATGAGAAGCTGTCAGGCCCTCACCAGCATGTCTGATAAAGTTTTACAAAATACCAGGCAAATGTTTTTGAAATCAGTCTTTGGTCCTGGAGAAACAAGGAGAAGCTCACTGATTTAGCAGCTCATGGATGAGGAAACCACAGGGTTCAAATGTACAGGCTACTTTGTAATGAGAGAGAGAGGGAGAGAGAGAGACAGAGAGAGAGAAAGAGAGAGAGAGAGAAGTGTCTGTGTGTCTGTGTATGCATATGTATGCATGTGTGTGTATGCATGTGTGTCTATGTCTGAATGTGTCTGTGTGCACGTGAGCATGCATGTATGTTTGTGTCTGTGTGTGTGTCTGTGTATGCATATGTGTGTCCCTGTGTGTGCACATGCAGAAATGCACAGGTGTATGTTGATGCATGAACCAGTATGTGCACTCAGCGAGGCCAGAGAAGGACATTAGGTGCCCTGCCCGCCTTATTCTTTGGAGACAGGATCTCTCACTCAACTTGGAGCTAAGTTAGTAACCAGCGAGCCTCGGTGGTTGTCCTGTCTCTTTCCTGAAAAATGCTTAGGTAATAGGCTGCTGTGGCCACACCAGGCTTTTTATTGTTGTTATTATTATCATTGGTGCTAAAATCTGAACTCAGTTCTTCATGCTTGCACAGCAAACAATCTTACCCTCTGTGCCTACCATCCTTCCTACCCTCTGTGCCTACCATCCTTCCTACCCTCTGTGCCTACCATCCTTCCTACCCTTTGTGTCTACCATCCTTCCTACCCTCTGTGCCTACCATCCTTCCTACCCTCTGTGCCTACCATCCTTCCTACCCTCTGAGCCTACCATCCTTCCTACCCTCTGAGCCTACCATCCTTCCATCCATTAATAACATCTTCATGCAAATATTTACTTGTTTTCTTTCCATTTCTGATTTTTGTTTATGAATGTATGAGTGTATGAGGTTAACACACACATACACTTAAAGTGTTACTGTATGATTCCTCACAGAAAACTTCAGTTGCCACAAAGGCGTGTCAGGCTTATTTTGAAAACTTGAGTCTGCAAAGCTACAAAAACAGCTCCCTGGGTGGTAAAACAGCTCTTGCTGCATGAGATGGAATAAGCCCTTTTACAAAGAAGACCAGATCAACAAATAAGTTGAAAAGTGAAACACCACACACACACACACACACACACGCACGCACGCACGCACGCACACACACACACACACACACACACACACACACACTCCAAAAGCATAGGATCTCTCAAGCCATTGCCACAATGCTTCCTCCACTCATGGAGGCCAAGCAACCAAGAGTCCACAGATTTCCTCTCCAAAGATAAAAAACACTTTGCTCCCAGCAAACCTAACTGCAGTTAATAACACACACAGTATCAGGCACAGATCTGAATGTGTACATGCCAGGAAAGAGATTTTTATTACTTCAGTGGAGAACACTCCACCTTCTGCTCTACTCAGGGCCAAAAGCAAAGTTATGCAAGTGGAAAATACGATGGAAACAGTGTTGGGCTCTCCAACAAAAACATTCCTGCCTTGTCATTCGGATCATTTGAGGCAGCAGTGCTTAGGGGCTGGAACGTGAAGAATCAGAGTCATCACTCATCCTGAGAGAAACCTGCTCCAAGTGTATTTGACTTCTAGTTGCTTTCCTGGAGGCCAAGCTATTCCAGGATAGCCTCGAGGAGGGGTGGAGTGGGGGTGGGGGTGGGAGTTTGTGCTGCCAACCCCAAGTCTCCTGGTAAATGTGCAACAGAAAACATTGTTATTTTCCAGTTTCTTTCCTGGTTTAAGAGCCCACTCCTGCTATTACTGACTGAAAGATAATCAGGTCCCCCAATAGGGTGGGACTGTGTCCATGCATGCACACACGCACACACACACACACACACACACACACACACACACGCACACACGCACAGACATACAGACACACACGCGCACACACACACAGACACACATACACACACACACATACACACGCACACACGCACACACACAGAGACACACAGACACACACACACACACACACGCACACACACACTACTCATCCATTGTGTTTTGTTGGTTCAAATCTGGCCTCTGAGCAGGGAAGTTATGCTAACATGGGAGAGTCTTTAATTCTTTCACAACAAAACAAAACAAACAAAACCACATCCAAAATAGAAGTACTCACATACAGGGGCAGAATGAAGGATAGGATAGGTGGGTACTCTGTGTGTGCTGCTGGGTCATGACCCCACTTAGGGAAGTGCCTTCTCACCAAGTTAACCGCTGGCCACAAAATACACTTTTTAAAAAATCTAGCTCCTTAGCAGATTGAGAATTTTGTTTCTTTCATCCTTGATTGGCTTAGACCTGGGACCCCGTTCCTCAGCCCCTTTGTCAAACAGAAGGGAACAGAGCTCACAGAGAGAACCACTCCCTTGGACCCTACTGGTCTCAACCACAGAAACCAGATGACAATCAGAATTCTTTCTTGTTAGTTATATTTGTAAACTGT
Organism: Montemys delectorum; assembly: GCA_019843815.1. Lineage (NCBI taxonomy): Eukaryota > Metazoa > Chordata > Mammalia > Rodentia > Muridae > Montemys > Montemys delectorum. Next base: position 13,027 of record JADRCD010231467.1, read on the forward strand.
TGGATATGTCATGGGTTTTGAGAATCCCTACGTCAAAAGCTGCCCCTGTCTTTAAAATAGGTTGATCTTTGCCATAAATAACCTGCTTCTCCTTCCTGGAAAATTCAGCATAGCTAACGGCAGCACCAGGGTTTTGATTTCACAGTCAGCATTTCTCTGTGGAACTGATTATAGTAAATACAACTAGTTCTGCATTTGGGTTATACCCTCAGACTGAAGCTATTTGCGGTAAGATTATCAGCGTGGTCATTTTCAAAGCCATTGAGTAAGTACACAGCGAGAGAGGATCCTACCTGGCCAGGCTAAATTGGTGTGAATAGAAATGAGCTAGCCCTACCCAGAGCCTTACTCTCCCCACTCCTCCCCCAATAACTGTCTTCCAGACCCTCAGCCTTGAAAGGAACTGAACGCTGTGGCCTCACTACGAGTTCTACCTTCTATTTCAAAGTGGCTCAGGGTGAGACCTGAGAAAGTCCCTATCTCACAGGCATTTTTAGGGTCAGATGAGTCTGTAGAGGGGCTTTGAGAAAGGTGAGCACTTATTATCATGGTAAGCCAAAGTAACAATGCCCTAAAGATATCACACCCCAAAGAGCCTGTGAGTGCATCGGGTTACCTGACAACGGGAAAGGCAGTGTGCACAAGGAAAGTTGCTGATTTGAAAATGAAAAGGCCTCCTTGGATCATTTAGGCAGTCAGGGGAGCCTTCAAAGAAGAAGACCGGAGGGTGGGTGACAAAATGAAGTGATGTGTGGAAGAGTCAACAAGCTGTGACTGGCTTGGAAGCTGGGGTCACAAGCAAAGGAATGTGGCACCTTTAGAATCTAAACCTGTAAGAAAGCAAGCTCTCCCGTAGCACTCCAGGAGAGGAGGTAGCAGCCACCCAGACACATGGGACCATCGGTCTCCAGAGCTATTGCAAACATGTGTAATGGCTGCGCAATCTGTTCATGGCTATCAGAAACTAATACAATTATTAAAATGACTGATGCACAAGGATCGAAGCAGCTGTATGATGTGACACAGGACAAGCATTTCCCAGATCTCCGATAAGAAAAAGATGGGCCAGACAACAGCAAATCATCTAGCCAGAGGGCACAGCTCCTGCTTCCAGGATCCCAGGTGGTGCTCATAGCTACAGTACCCCACTGTCACCAAGATAAGGTTCCTTGCATCCCCATCTCCTCCACGCAAGTGGCATTCACTTCGTCTCTCTGGGCGACTTCTACCTTCTCTTCCAGCCTGTTTACAAGGTCATTCTCCTGGCGGTGAGGCCTGGAAGCTCACCAAGAGGGCTATGCTGTCTCCAGCACATCTCTAGACTCATCTCAAGCTCTGAGGTTCCAGGTTCACAAAGAGCAGAGAGGAAACCACAACTTCACTTTTACCCTTCCCTGCTCCGAGATCATCTGTACTCCACATATCATCAGAAGGCCTCCAGGGAGAGAGGCAGGGAAAGGCCAGGTTTGAAAATTGTTTTTCTCTGGCTAATGCATTAAAATTTTATTTCTGTCTTGACCCAAAGTCTGTTTAAGATGAAAAGCCTGCGGGATTTCCAATGCTGAGTCAAAGCCAAACTGATTTTTGACCATGTTTCCAGGTCCCAGCTCTGGTCTTGCCAGCAGCCTGATCCTGGGATGAAAACTCTGCCATGCAGAGCCCTGAGCCCCCTTTCTTGCAGTTTCTTGCTCTCTGAATGCCCTAGCCTGGCCTGCAGGATCATTTCTGAGCAATTCAGCTTCTATGGATGTGTTGTTCTGACGCACACTCTGTAACACTTTCTTTCGAAAGTCAGCAGGTTTTAAACTAATGAGGACACATTTCAGGACACTGAACTATGTCATTATCTGGGGTGAGTTTGGAGATGCAATAGGTTTGGGCACCAAAAATGGTAGTAGAGAAAAAAAATCCAACATGGGAGATTAAACACTAACTTGGTAGGATAATTTCATGCAGATCCATTGTGGGTAGCCCAGAGGCACTGGCCCTCAGAGGATGAAGTCTGAAAGACAGAGACTCTGGGCTTGACATGGGCTTTTGAAGACGGAAAGGCCCATCTCCAGTGACACACTTCCACCAACAAGGCTATACCTCCTATACCTTTTGTGCTCAGGCACCTAGGTCCTTATCCCCACAAAGCACGAGAGAACCAGGACTGTTAAATATATAGGGGGCTTCAAAGGAGGAGGGAGACACCTTCTGCCCAGAGGCTGGGAGCAGTCATTGTTAAAACCTGGTGGCTAACTGTGAAGGCAGACCTCACCCTAGACCTTCATCGTTAGCTCCCAGTTAATAGACTCCATCTTTAAGGGAGATGCCACATCTCCTGCTGACCTCTGTAGGTATAGTGTTCTTGTACATTGTGTAAAGACTTGTACATTGTGTCATCCAAATGCTGATTTCTCTCCCCTCGTATCTCTTTTTTTTTTTTTTTTTTTTTTTGGTTTTTCGAGACAGGGTTTCTCTGTGTAGCCCTGGCTTGTCCTGGAACTCACTCTGTAGACCAGGCTGGCCTTAAACTCAGAAATCTGCCTGCCTCTGTCTCCCAAGTGCTGGGATTAAAGGCGTGCGCCACCGCTGTCCAGCCCTCCCCTCGTATCTTGTTTCAATCCAGATACAGTATTGTAACTCTTATGTCAAGAGTCTGCTGTCTCAAGTTTGTGTAAGCAATGCTTACCTTTTGTTCTCTGCCTTGTCAATAAAAGCTGATCAGCCAATGGCTTAGTAGGAGAGAGAACAGGGTGGGAGTTCCACTAGCCAGGGGACAGGGGAAGAGAGAGAGAGAAGAGTAAGGCAGATTCAGCCATGAGGAGGGCAAGAGGAAAATTCATCTGAAATTTCATGGGAAAATTCATTTGAAGCCCAGAGAGCCAGACCAATACTAAAATGCAAGTATCTTGGGGATTTGAGCTAGGAGGTAGCCAGATTAGCTTAGAGGATTAGAATAGATCAATGACTGTCCAGGTACTGAAGTGAAGCTTGATTAAATAAGTCTTGGTCTCTTAGTGTTGTTATTGGGGAGCTAGCTAGGATAAAGAAAAACAGCTATTGTATTGATTTACTGCATATGTTTATCTTAATTGTTGCAGAGCTCTGTGCTGTCTCAGTCAGAGACCACACTAGATTCTAGGCCTTTTAGCTGCAGAATCCACCCTGATGGTCACATGTACTTTGCAATAGAGTTTCTGTGTAGTCATACCTTAAGTTTTATTGTGCACCTGTAATTGGAATGGTTGTTACCCTACAAACCTTTCCCCAAATTGCACTGTGTTTAGATGTGCTGGTAATGAACTGGCTGGCATCAGACTCCCCAAGTTTGATACAGGTTGATGAAGTCAATCTGAACCAAGCTTTCATTCTCCTTTGAGGCTCATTTCCCTGTCTTGACACCTGTAGAGTCCCCCCACTTTCAAATAGTGCCTCTCCCTGGCGACCAAAAATTCAAATCTATGAGCCTATGGGTCCTGTGATGGTTGTATATGCTTGGCCCAGGGAGTGGCACTATTAGAAGGTGTGGCCTTGTTAAAGTGAGTGTGTCACTGTGGGTGAGGGCTTTAAACCCTCATCCTAGCTACCTGGAAATCAATATTCTGCTAGCAGCCTTCAGATGAATAGGTAGAACTTTCAGCTCCTCTTGCACCATGCCTACCTAGATGTTCCCACCTTGATGATAATGTACTGAACCTCTGAACCTGTAAGCCAGCCCCAATTAAATGTTGTCCTTGGGCTGGAGAGATGGCTCAATGGTTAAGAGCACTGACTGCTCTTCTGAAGTTGCTGAGTTCAAATCCTAGCAACCACATGGTGGCTCACAACCATCCTTAACAAGATCAGATGCCCTCTTCTGGAGTATCTAAAGATAGCTACAGTGTACTTACATATAATAAATAAATAAATAAAATCTTTAAAAAAAATGTTGTCCTTATAAGAGTTTCCTTGGTCATGGTGTCTGTTCACAGCAGTAACACCCTAAGTAAGACAGAAGTTGGTACCAGGAATGGGGTATTGCTATAATAGGTCTGACCATGTTTGGAAGAATGAGCCTTGGTTAAATGTTGTCCTTGCCTTGGTCATGGTGTCTGTTTAGAGCAGTAAAACCATAACTAAGACAGGGCCATTATCACTCAAATCACTACAAGGACCAAAAGTTATCCTCTGAATTCTACATGGATACTCAACTCTAAATAAGCAGAGAGACAGACAGACAGACAGACAGACAGACAGACAGACAGACAAAGAGGAGAGTAACAGAGGAAGAACCATAATGTTGACTTGCCCTCCCCTAAGGTACACACAGGTGAGTATGCCCCCACACATGTGTACATTCATCACACCCACAACTTGAAAGAGACAGAGACAGAGATGCTCTTGGTAAACCATGGCTATTTTTTTATTGATTTAAATTATTTAGATTATTTTAAATCTGTTCTGTTAGATAACTTTTAGTCAGAAGAATGGGATTTGAGTTCTATCTCTGGACTTGCATAGAGATACAGCTTCCTGAACTGCCAGGAAGGTTATGAGGCTTAAACAGGAGGCTTCTGGCAAAGAAGAAAGATAAACCATTATGCCCTCCTTAAAATGACATCCAAATGTGCCTGTCAATCGCCTGGATGGGAAAACACCTCTCAGTAAGCTTGTTTGTTCCAGAGACCTTAGCAATAGCACCACACCCTCTGCTCATTGCTCACTCTCATCCTTGAGAGTACCTTGTGTTATAATAAACTTTGTCCTCTACACCAAATTCTGTGTTTCATCTGAACTCAGTCAGAGATTACAAGCACTGAGGATCCAAGGGAAGACAAAGTGAAATCCAGCAACATGAATCATTTTAAATTTAAATTCAATAAATGTAAATGAAATTGAAATGGCAGCTCCTTATTCACACCAGTCACTTTTCAAATCCAGCATCCCCTGTGGCTGCTAGTATGGTTCCACCTCTGCACAAAGATCTACTGGATGGTTCTGCCCCCCTATCCCCAACTGTTATGAGAAGTCTCCATAGGATCATTGGAGAATGGAACCTTTGAAGAAGGCCAGAGTTTAACTAAGCTTATTAGTTGCTTTCCTCATCACTGTTACAAAACACATGATAAAATCAACTTAAGGGAGAAATGAAAAATTTAATATGGCTCACAGTTTCACTCTACCATTGCAGGAAGGACATGGTAGCTGGGGCAGACTGGGTTTGTGGTGGAAGGAACTAGCATCGTTGCTTATTGGGCCTCTGAGTATCAGGAAGCAGAAAGAAGAAATTCTAGGTATAACAATATAACCCTCAGGCCTACTCTTATGGTCCTACCTATTTCAGCCATGCTCCATGTCCAAAGGTTCAACACCTTCCCAAAGCAATGTCACCAGCTAGGGACCAACATGAGTCTGTGGAGGACATCTCCCACTCAAACCCTAACATTAAGCTTAGAAAAGGTTAAAGAGTGAGAGTAGAAAGCATGATAACTTTAGGGCATGGCAGTCTGTACCTCTATCTAATTCCAGCACTCCAGAGGCAGGAAGATTAGAATCTAAGAACTAGCTTGGGATAGATAGAAAGTTTTGGGAAAGCCTTGGCTACATGGAAAGACTAACTCAAAACAAAACAATGATAATAGCTAGGTAAATCTAGCTGTTCTATATTTGCTAAAAAGACAAAACCAGAAGCTTATAAATAGGTCACAGGGCTCTTTCACTGTGAATTGGCTATACTGAAACAGGAAAAGAATATTGTCAAATTCACTTGCTGACAAAGTTTGTAAATAGCATATGTCTTAGTTACTATTGCTATGATAAAATACTGTGATCAAGGCAAGTTATAAATGAAGGTGTTTAATTTTGCTTATAGTTTTAGAGGGCTAGAGTTCATGGTCATGTTAAAGGAACAGCTAAGAGTTCATATGTTGATCCATAACCATGAGATATTGAGAAAGAACTGAAATCAGGAGTCTTTTGAAAGTTCAAACTCACCCTCAGTGACACACCACTTCCAACAAGGCCACACCTCTTAATCCTTTCCAAATATTTCCACAAACTGGAAAGCAAGCATTCAAACTTATAAGCATATGAGTGTAATAGTACTCAATTAAATACTCAAATTGATTCTGGTATCAGAATCAATTGGGTACTACTACACTGGTGTGTTTCTCAATACCTGCCCCAATGTTCTGGGTTCTCTAATGAAAGACTTACACATAGCCTTTATATTTTGATATGCCTTAAACAGCTCAATGGCCAGGCCACTTCTTAACCTCCACGTGACTAATCCACCTCCCTCCAATATTCCCAAGTTATTACTTACTAAATCTTATATTTTATCTTTGCTGCCCTGGACCCAGTTGGGCAGCCCCCTTGGGGCCACTGTCCCCTGGCTCCTACATGGTGGCTATGCTCTTTGTCCCTCACCTTCTCAGGCATAGCATCTCTCCTCTCCTTCTCTGAGCAAGGTGGATCACTCTTCCTTCTCCCTCCTTCCCTTGCCTGGGAATACTGAAAGTCTTGCCTCTATCTACCCTGCCCAGCCATTGGCTGCCAGCAACTTTATTTACCAATCAGAACCGACTGGAGGCAGGGTCTTTCAGGACCCTGTGGACTTTCAGGTAAACAATTTGGGGACTCAAATCAACATAATACAAAGAGCCACATATGAGGGCCATTTTCTACATTCTACATTCCACTCCCTGGCCTCCATAAGTTTATTACCATATTATATTGTAAAATGCATTTAGTCCAACTTCAAAAGTCCTCATAGTCTTTCACAGTTTCAATAAACATTAAAAGTCCAAACTCTCTCTGAGACCCAAGGCAATCTATGTGTTGTAGACTCCTGTAAAATAAAATAAAATAAAATAAAATAAAAAAATGACATATTTTAATTTTTATATGGTGATGCATAGCTTCAATCGCAGCACTCAGGTGGCAAAGGTAGGCAGAGCTTTGAGTTTGGGGCCGACAGAGAAAGTTCCAGGTCAGCCAGGGCTACCCAGAGGAATTCTGTCTCACACACCCCCACCCCGACACACAAATTACAAACTTCCAACATACAATAATACAGAATATATAGTACCATCCCAAAAGTAGGGAATGGAGTATATCCCCAAAGTGGGGAATAAAATAACAGGCCAAAGAAAATCTAAACCCCATCAGGGAAAGTTCTATGTTGCTCCATACATGCTATCAATGGGCTTCGACAGCTCTACCCATCCAGGCTTACTGCCTGCAACATACTTCACTTCTATTCCCTGTCGGAAGCTCTCCTTGGCAAATGTTCCTGGTTCTTTTTGTCTAACATCTAAGGATCGCTAACACAATCAAGGCTTCAGTTTCATAGCTGTGCACAATGGTTCTTCATACTGGTACTCCTTGTCATATGTTTGGCTTCAGTGGCTCTCTTTTACCATGGAGGAAGATTCCCCTTTAGCCAAGTATCTTTCATGACTCTAGTGTCACAACCATGTATATGACACTGACAAATTCAACTGCCTACTTAGGATGGAGCATGGCCCTCTACATTAGCAGAGGATTTCTTTGTTGGTGGTTTTTAGAAACGAAAAAGTTCCTCAGAACTTTTCTTTTCATGCATTGGAAAGTTAGCTGGATGGAGTCTTGCCCTGAGGGCATCACTCCCTTAATTCCATTTTGCACCCTTCCTCTCTTTAATATTTTCTCTTTCAGCATAAGCATTGGCTCTAAAATATAATTCCCTGGTGCTATTTTTATCGTCAAACTATACATTTTGTTTTTATTTTACCCACTTGCTCCTTTTCTTTCTTTTTTTAAAAACTTTTATTGCATTATGATGAGAAAAGTTACATGATTTCAATTTATCTGAATTTGTTAACATTTAAAAACATA
>JADRCD010231468.1:5763-26865 GCA_019843815.1 Montemys delectorum
GTGAGTGTGTGTGTGTGCATCTGTGCATGTGTGTGTTTATCTCTGTGTGTGTGTGTGCATCTGTGCATCTGTGCAGTGTGTTTATCTCTGTGTGCATGTGTGTGTGTTCGTGTGCATAGGTGCGCCTGGGGGGACAAAGGTCACCATCAGGTGACTTCCTCTGTCACTCTCCATCTTGCTTCCTCAGACAGTGTCACTGACTCAGCCAGGCTGACCCAGCTAACGAGCCCAGTGCCATCTCTGTGTCTCCAGTTTTTAACCTAGGTTCTAGGAATTCAAATTTAGGTTGAAGTACTTCATCAACAAGCATTACGTAGCCCTTTTCTGATGCACCAAGTCTCAGGCAAGTACAGATGCTGGGCACCTCACCACCACGAGAAGATGAAGAGCACCAGTAAAAGCCAGCATGACGTCATTCATAATTTAAGAAGAAATGCACAGCCGGGCGGTGGTGGCGCACTCCTTTAGTCCCAGCACTTGGGAGGCAGAGGCAGGCATATTTCTGAGTTCAAGGTGAGCCTGGTCTATGGAGTGAGTTCCAGGACAGCCAAGGTTACACAGAGAAACCCTGTCTTGAAAAACCAAAAAAAAAAAAAAAAAAGAAAAGAAAAGAAAAGAAGAAATGCACAAAGCACTCTATGAAGCTATGCCAACGGGCACATGATGTATAAAAAGATACAATTAGTGATAACAGTAAAGGAGGGCAGACCTACACAGAACAGACTTTCTATGCAGTTTGAAAATAAAGCTGTTTTAAAATTATACAGCTATAGTATTGACACATGAATTGTAATCGCTAAGTAAGCCATTGCCCTAAAAATTATTCAGAAAAGTGATATGCTGCAAAAAGATCAAGTGAACAAAGGAAAAATGAAGGATGTGACAGACAGAAGGATTGATGGACAGAGGTCATGACAAACAGAAGGATGTGACAGACAGAAAGAAGGATGTGATGGACAGAAGGATGTGACAGATAGAAAGACGTGATTGATGGACAGAAAGCATTGCAGAAAACCAACACTGAGGCAGAGCTAAGCCTTTCCCTGTCAGTCACAACATAACTATCAGTGGGTTCAACTTTGCTATTGAAAGGCACAAACAGAATGGTCCAATTAGATCACACCACGACTGCCCTATAAGCACAGCTACAAAAGAGCCGAGAGTGAAGGGAAGACCAGAACATCCCACACAGAAGTAATCATGGGACAGCTGGGGCCACAGAGGATTTACAGAGCTGGGGCTGCTGCTTAGCAACTGTCTAAGGCCCTGGGTGTGACTGACCCCTCTGGCTGCATTAAAATCTCAGTTACAAGAAAATATACCGATAAAAAGGGGCATCTCATCCAGAAGATCAACAATACACTATTCTACTAGACCTAACACGTGTGTGCAGAACACCTCACCAAACACAATACACTATTCTAGTTTGATTTCTAATGCTCTGATAAATATCATTTTTATGGTAGTTTGAATAGGCACAGCCCTCAGGAGCTCACATATGTGAAGGTCATGAGGGAGTAGCACTGCTAGGAGATGTAGCCTTGGAGTAGGTGTGGCTTTGTTGGAGGGAGTGTGTCAACTGGGGTGAGCTAAATAGGCTCAAGCCAAGCCCAGTGTCACCTGCTGCCTGATGATCCAGCTGTAGAACGCTCAGCTCCTTCACCAGCACCATGTCCACTGCAAGCCACCATGCTCCCCATCATGATAAAGAACTAAATCTCTGAACCTGTAAGCTAGCCCCAACTAAATGTTTCTCTTAATAAGAGCTGTTGTGATCTTGGGGTCTCTTCGTAGCAAAAGAAACTCCAACTTAGACAATTACCAAAAGCAACTTGGGGAGGGAAAGGTTATTTGACTTACAGGCTACCAACCAACACTGAGGCAGGGCAGGGCAGGAAGCCAAGGTGGAAACCACGGAGCAGCACTGCTCACTGGCTTGCTCTCCCACTAGCTCATGCACAGCCAGCTTTCTTATACAACCTAGAACAGCCATCGCAGGGATGGAACCATCCACCAAGCCTGGGCCCTTCTGTATTGTAGCAATCATGACAGTGCCACACAGTCATGGCCACACACCAACCTGATCTGGGCAATCTTTTACTTGAGGTGCTGGCTTCCCAGGTGACTCTAGGTCACTTCAGCTGCCACAGGAAGGTGAAGCTGCACTAGCAACACTCCATGAGGCACAGAAAGCGCACGTGCACTACAGCATCACGCTTACCACAGCAAAGCCATGCAGTCAGAATACAGCCAGTGCCTGCCTGGGCTGGGGAGGAAAAGAGAACTACTGGAAGCCTGTGAGGTTCTCTGGAGCAGTAAACTCATCTGGAACCCCCGGCATGCACAACACTGGCTATCAGTGGATGATGGGCTTTAAAATGCACAATATGGTCAACTTAAAATATTTATTTTTTTACTATTTGTTTGTGTGTGTATATGAACATGGCTACAGAGGAGGCTGTCAGATCCCCTGGAGCTGGAGTTGGGAGGAGGCCATGAGCCACCAGACATGGTGCTTGCTGGGAACCCAACGCTAGCCCTCTCCCAAGAGCAGCAAGTGCTCTTAATTGCTGTGCCCTCTCTACACTCCCAGCATGCTTAAGTTTTATGTGTATTTCCACCACAACTATGGCTAATTTTGGCTGTCAACTTGAATAAAGTCTGTGAGGGATTTTGCTGACTGGATCACTTGAAGTTGGAAGAACCACTGTAACCCTGGACCACACCTTCCAAGGGCAGCCCTCCTAAAAGAGCGCGGATGAAGGAAGCCTTTGCTCTGGCTGCTTACCTTTGCCTTTGCTCTTGCTGGCAAGTTCATCTGTCCTGCTGCTGAGACATTCCTTCATCGTCATTAAGTTCTCTGGGATTTCGATTTAGACTAAATACCAGCAGCTCTCTAGAACTCTCCAGGATTCTAGCACCAGATCGGAGACGCACTGAACAGCTTTCAGCTTGGCCTTTCTGCTGGAGGTCAGCCGCGGCCTGTGGTCAGCTCTCACAATGCTCACCTTCACCCTCTCATACTGATCCCACTGACTGTCCCCTCAGACACTAACACAGCCACATAACATGAGCCAGCTTTACAATGCTCTGATGAGCCCACTTAGTGTGCACTCTCATATATGCATGAGAGTCTCTGCTTCAATAGTAACTTAAAGTTCAAGGAACAACATGTTAGGTTCAAGATGAAAGTGTGTGAGGACAAGTTCCTTCCTGGGTGGGCTCTCTCAGTCATGACACTGGGAGAAACAGGTTGAGAGGTAACAGGAAGCTTAGAGGTGCATGCCTTGAGGAACTAAAGCTCCTACCAGGTTAATGACCTTAGAAACCACAAGGGATACAACATGTGTTTATTGTTTTAAGCTGTTAAATTTGGAGGTAAGTTACTAAGTAACAGGTAACAAATCCAACATTAGATTTCAAATCAATGCATTTAGTCCTAAGTAAAAATTAAAATTTTCAAAGAGTGACTATCTAGAACATTCCAGTAGATCTAGAATGTTCCCCAAAGACCAATGTGTTAAATGCTTGGACACCAGACAAGACTTTTGGGAGGTCTTCAGGTCTCTTGAGATGTGTCTAATATATCTTTTTTTTTTTTTTTTAATATTTTTAAGATTTATTTATTTATTTTATGTATGTGAATACATTGTTGCTATCTTCAGACATCCCAGAAGAGGACATTGGATCTCATTACAGATGGTTGTGAGCCACCATGTGGTTGCTGGGATTTGAACTCAGGACCTTTGGAAGAGCAGTTGGTGCTCTTAACCACTGAGCTATCTCTCCAACCCCGTGTCTAATATATCTTGTTCCTTACCTTACTCTCTCCCAGATAAAATACTTCTGAACTTAAAGACATAGGCTCAACTGTTGACCTGAAGAAACACAATATACTATTTTCCTTACAATTCTAGGTTTTTAAGATACTCTGTTGTGTTCACAGTATACATGAAAACATAGTAAGACACACTTGAACAGTGTCTAAAATATTTATTATCTGTATCTAGCCATCACACTTATATATATCTAGATGGTGGCTTTTTAATATGTATGTATGTATGTATGTATGTATGAATGTATGTATGTATGAATGCATGTGTTACTTCAACAAATTGTGCACTGTACATTACTCTGCAACAAACACACATATGGAACACTGAATCTTCCACGTGTGAGCAGGCAGCCACGTCTTCATCATTGTACCGTTTACTAGTACCCTTTATAGCCCTTACCTGTGACCCTCCTCTCAAGGCTTCTTACAGATTGAGTTCTATCTATGACTAGTGCAAACTGTTCCTAACACACCTAAGCTACCTTTTGGCCTTTACCTTCCTGTTGCTGAACAAACAATACCTGTTTTTATCTGTTGTACAAACAGTGAGAACATGTACATCCAAGAGTGGCTTGGGCTTGTGTATGAAACAGAGGTAGGCTGAAGGCTTACATACTACAAACAGACTTTCACACCCAAGTGTTCTAATGATGGGCTAGACATATAAGACACTTAGTATTCCTGCATGACCACACCATCTCCAAATGTCCTCCAAGCTCTCCGGAAGGGCCACTAGAGGGCAGTGTGGACATCCATGAGAAGCCTGGAATATTCCTAGGCATTGAGAACTTCCTGGGAAGAGGCCCAGGTTCTCCAATCCTGGGATCTTTGCTGGTGACCACAGAACCTTAGAGTAGGTGCTCAAAAGCTATGACGGGATGCAGCCACGATACAGGACACTTCCTTAATCAACGAGGGTGACATCACTCACAGGGGAACTGTATTACAGAGAATTTGCCTTCAACAGGGACCTGATGCCAGATGGACTGGGGAGTTCCAGGTGGGAGGCAGGTGGACAGGATGCACTCTGCCCAAATAAGGGAACAGATGAGAAGGGTGGGGGTGGGGAATAGAGCAGGAAGCTGGGAAGTAAGAAAATTCCCAGGATGGTGTGAAAGGGGCAGACAGGAGGAAGGTCTGCGGCAGGCAAGGGGAGCTGGTCCAGAGGACTGATGGATAACCTCAAGGGTTTACCACACCCAGGAACTTATAACTCTGGGAGAAAATCAGAGACAGGACAGAACAGATATGGTGGTGAGGGGTGTGGGGGGCGGGGACAAATGTCACATTAGAAGGGATGCGGTAACAGTGGCTTACCCTGCAGGGTATTTACATAGTGTAAGACATAAGGGCTAAACAGACTAATTTGTTCTTACAAGAATAACAGAGATTAAAAGTGAAGCTAGCAGACAGCCAGGCAGTGGTGGCGCACACCTTTAATCTCAGCGCTTGGGAGGCAGAGGCAAACATATCTCTGTGAGTTTCAGCCTGCTAGCCTGCTAACCTGGTCTACATAGGAAGTTCCAGGATGGCTAGAACTGCATAGAGACCGCATCTCAAAAAACAAAAGTGAAGCTGCTGAGTACAAACAGCCTTGTGAGGAAGCTGTGTTAACAGCCAGTGTTTGGGAACTCTTCAGAAAGACACACACATCCTGAAGCCTATCCTGCTGTACGGGCTGCTATAGTCACCACACACCCTGCCATTCTCTGACCATTTCAGAGCAGGCTCACAGCCTCCTTTACAAATAACCCAGGAAAGGGAACTGCAACTGGATAGAACCAGAATTTATGTCTTTTAGAATTCAATGTAACTTTAAATATCACTCTGCTAGAAATCACATACTGTGTTCCTGAAAGAGTAAGTCACAATTGGGCAAAACTTAGCTCCAGCACAATGAAAGTTTCTTGGAATGAAAAATATGCAATGCCATTCTAAAATTAAATGCCTAACTATGAATTTACAATACCTCTTCTTTTTTTAATTAAATAAGCTCAATCATTCCCATTCAAGCATAAAATGTATCTGCAACATGTGGTGGTGCTCGCCTTTAATCCCAGAGCCTGGGAGGCAGAGTGGAGCTCTCTCCATTTGAGATCAGCCTGGTCTACACAGCGAGTTCCAGAGCACCCAGGGATACAATGGTGTCTCAAAAACAAAAATAAAAAACCAGGCAGGCGGTGGTGGTGCACGCCTTTAATCCCAGCACTTGGGAGGCAAAGGCAGGTGGATTTCTGAGTTCGAGGCCAGCCTGGTCTACAAAGTGAGTTCCAGGACAGCCAGGACTATACAGAGAAACCCTGTCTTGAAAAACAAAAAAAATAAAAAAATAAAAAACCAAACCCAAGTTATCGATAATTCCAGGAATAGAATCAAACAAAGACTTTTTCAACAATGAAGACAAAAGGGGAATGCAACATACGTACTTAAAAAATGATCTCTACGAGTCAAGCGAGGTGACAGATACCTGTGACTGCAGGACCCAGAAGACAAGGGCAAGAGGACCACACATTCCAGGTGATCCTGTACTATACAGCAAGACCCTGTCTCAAAAACAAAACACAAAACTAAACAAAACTCAGTAAACATGTGGATATACTGTACGTACATAAAAATTATTTTCTTGGCTGGCAAGATAGTTAAGCAGGAAAAGGTACTTGATGACAATCCAGACAACCTGCGTTTGATTTTTGGAACCCATGTGATAGAAAGAGAGAGCTGCCTTCTCAAGTTGTTCTCTGACCTGCACACACATGCCATAGCATGCACATGTATGTGTACAGACACACAGAATAAATTAGTAAAAAGTTTTTAAGAAGCCGGGCGGTGGTGGCGCACGCCTTTAATCCCAGCACTTGGGAGGCAGAGGCAGAGGCAGGTGGATTTCTGAGTTCGAGGACAGCCAGGACTACACAGAGAAACCCTGTCTTGAAAAACCAAAAAAGTTTTAAGAAGTTAAAACATTTTTTACCACAAGTGTTTGCTAAAGAAATTCTAAAGCAAGAAGCTTTTTGTGGCCTTACTCAGCATGATTCTAAGTAAGTCTGTCACGTTTTATAACTGAGAAGAACAGAGAAGCACTCTGGATTAAGAACATTGATTGGCCTTCGGGGGTCTCAGTGCTCATGGCAGACCTGTAAGGCCATGCAGGATCAGGAATGGGCTCCCCTAGAAGCGGTCTCTATGCTCCTCCTCCACACACTCAACAAGAACATCTGTATGATGCCAATGTGTACCACTCTTAGCAATGCCAACCAAACGCTCCTAAAAGAACCACACCTCATGGGGAGCCTCCTTATGGCTGACTAGATTACTAACTACAATGGGGAGGGCTAAGATGTTTCTAGGCTAGAGCCTCATTATCTGAGCCATCTCTCCTGTCCTTCCTAGCCCCTGTGTGTCCTCCTTTGTAAGTGAACTAACATCTTTGTGACCATTAGGTAAATCCTTTAAAATGTACAAGCAGACCCCAGTTTCTATCAACCGGAAAGCTGAATCTTCTGTCAGAGAGTATCTGAGGCCTTTCTGTAACCACCTGCAGACACTCCCACCGACACACTTTGAAAGTGTCTACCTCAGTTTATGATTTTCTGTTGTTACCGCAGAAGGCCATGAAATTGTTAGCATATCACAATACGACGTTTGCAGTAACCTAAACCTGTACTCCTCTGCCACAGTCATACTTACCTCCTTAAAGTCCCATAGCCCAGACACACGTGTCAACTCTGACAGATGCTGACCACCTGTTGCCATCTACACAGCCTGCTCAGCAGTGTGTAGCATTGCCAGAAAACAAGACAGGCTGCCTGAACTTGCAGGGCCAGCCCAAAGCAACCTAAGTCACCTCTGCCATGGCTACTGTGTAATGTGAGTGGTGGGGAAAGACTCTCCACTTTGGGGACTTCACACTAATGACTACTCAAGGTTGTTCCTGACAAATGAGAACCACATCTTACCTTATTGGTAAATAATCAGTAGATATTTGGGGAGTGTGTGTGGGGGAGATTGCCCTTAAAAATGTGGAAGTTCAGCAGCCTGAGAACACCGTTCCCTAGCCGCCTGGCCTCTAAAGCAGAGGGAAATGAAAAAGTGGAAATGAAAGCCTGGGCAAGGAGCCCAGTTTTGCTTCTGGGTCACTGCACTGACTAAATGAGGGACCATGAACCCCTAAAGCCTGCAAGCTCAGCAGAAATGCACCATCTGGGAGCTTCCCATCTACTTCCAATGTAGTTCCAGAGCACGAACAAGCAAACTGAGGAGGGAAATCAGCATCCATTCCTGTGATACAGAAACAGGTTACAGATCTGTGGCCCAGGCACCTCATGATGGGCAGTATCAAGGTGTCAGGCTCCTAAGGTTTTATCTGGCCGCAGCCAAGTTTCTGATCTTCCTTCTCAACTTCTCTTGTTCTGTGGGCTCTTGTTTAGGCTTTCCCTGCTCTAGAGCTCCGCCTCTTGAGCGTAACCACATAACCTGGTAGCTGCTCTTGCCACAGACGCTCCCTCTCCCCTGACCACACTGCCCACCTAGTGAACTTAGGACAGACCACCTGCTGCTTCTTGAGTCACCGTGAGGAGGCCACGCTCAGCAGCAGAATGACTGACCCTCCGTCACAGCGAGCCAGCACAAACTGACAAGGCCCATTTCCTCGTGCTGCCTCCAGCCAGGGAAGGTAGCTACAAACCTCGCTCCCTGGGAAAGGAAAGGAGCCGACAGGCCCCAGCTCCCTCAATCACCAGTGCCCTACTTAGAACCAAGGTCTAAGACGAAAGACTCGGAGCTGCCTGGCACAGCCCTTCCCTAAGGTGCCCACAGAAGTGAACCCAGAGGAAGGCTTAGAATTAAAACAACAGTTCTTTCAGAATTTTGAAAATTTGATTTATAAACCAAATTAATCGCCAAGTACAAAAGAACAGCTCCTGAGTAAGACTTGGTGGCTCACACCTACAATCTCAGCACTGGGGATGTGGAGGCAGGAGGGCTGTGGGCTCAAGGATAGCCTGGGCTACATAATGGGCCCTGCCTCAAAAACAAAAACAAATAAAAAGCCCACTCAGTGGTGAGCACTTGTCTAGCAGGGACAGAGCCTATGTTCTATTCTCAGTGGGACAATAAAAGTCGTAAAGAGTGAATTTTATCTATTTAAGCAGAAGAACTAAAATTGAC
This sequence comes from Montemys delectorum, assembly GCA_019843815.1. Taxonomy (NCBI): domain Eukaryota; kingdom Metazoa; phylum Chordata; class Mammalia; order Rodentia; family Muridae; genus Montemys; species Montemys delectorum. The sequence continues at coordinate 14,765 of JADRCD010231468.1, forward strand.
AGTAAAAACAGAGAAAGCTGGGAGTGGCAGTGTGCTTATTCAATAGGCAGAGGCACAAAAGTCTATCTCTTGCTCAAGAAGAGTTTCACAGAACCGGATAAAGTCGCATAACTTTACTAGCAGTAACAATTTTATAGGAGACATTAAAGGAACAGAACCACAGTATGCCATTTCCAAACTGAGTGCCAGAAAAAAGACTAAAAAACACTGTATCCACACAACTGAAGGCAGCAGAGGCAGGGCTTGACAAGCGAGAATGGGGGCTGGAAACTAGGAAACAAGCACGTTCTACAGGGCCAGATTAGTCTGCTTCCAAAGTGGGACTCACCAACTGTGGCCTCAACTGCATTTATCAACTTACTGAATTGAATAGACCCAAGAACATAAATAAAACAAGAAATGTACAAAACCAGGTGGAGCTCATTAAAGGTAAAACCTCAAGTTATGAAAACAAAACACACTACAACAAAGAAAGCTGCAGCAAGACAGAGGAAAAGCAAGTGCGTGCAGGAGCAGCCGCAGCTCTGCAGTGTCTGACCCCAGTGCATTTACCAGAGAGGGAAAGCCTGTGGATTATCAAAGACCATTGTAAAGTCTCAAGACAAGTGCTGGGCACCGACTGTGGAGGAGAGGACACATGGTCAGGAGCTCACAGAGGGAACTTCATTTTCAGTACATTCTCACACTGGCTTACCTGGGTCAGGGTCACACTTCAGGTCCAGAGGATGTACAACAGGGTGATACTGCTTCTAAACACAGCACAAGTTCAAACAGTTAACTTAGACAGGTAGTGCCTCAGATAACTAAGCACCTCTGTCAGCTAGTGTGAGCAAATACACAGTTAACAGTGCTGGCCTCGAGGTTTCTCCCCTTTTAGATCCTAAACTCTGTGTGGCAGATGTCTTAGGCTTGAATACCTTTTACGCACTGCCATCTGCTGCACAGAGTAAAAAACAGCACTATGAAGATTGTAGTCAGGAAACAAGGGAAGGCAGTTCTGAAATAAAGGGCAAGAGCCGCAGGACAAACGTCTGGAACTCACTGAGGCAAAGGGGAAATGCTCCTTCTTATTGTCACTCAGTGACAAGGGCACACTCCTGCTCTCCAGTCCTGCCCCTCTACCTGGGCCTGACTAGTGTCAGGTTTTCTTTAGTCAGGGAGGTGGTTAGAGGGAGGCACAGCACAGCACAGTAAATACAAGCGTTTTCCCTGCAGTGTAGGAAGGGCTTTCTTTAAGGCCAAATGTGTGAGAAAGGGAACTACTCAAAGGATTTCTTGTTCCTATCACAATAGGACTCTAATTTAAATCAAGTGCAGGCCTTTGATGCCCCATACTGAAGGAGGCATTACTGGAGGGTCATACTTAAAAGTCTGCTGACTTAAGACAAAGGCACAATCTAAAGCCTGCATGTGGCCATTTCTCAGGACAATGGCACCCCAGGGATTTTGCCTCAGGGTTACCTCCAACCTGCCTCCTAGTGTAGTGATTAAGGAATCATTTGCATTTGTCCCAGTTTCAATAAATCTGAGAAGAGTGGCCTGTGATAGGCATGTGACTGATCCCAGACAGTGAGAGGTGGAGTCTGGAAGATTAGAAGTTCAAGACCAACCAGCACTATATGAAAGGTAAACTAACTTTTCATTGTGGTAAAATACTGCGTAAGGATGTAAATTAACCGTCTCACCAGACTCGCGTGCTGTGCTTTCAGGGTCTTGATGACACTCTCAAGGATCCTTCTGGGGTACTGCCTCCGTTTTGTTGCAACATCTACTATGAGCTCATCAAATTCATCTTCAAGCATTTTGATGTCAGAATCTATTTCAGAAAAGTCCATTATTAGTATGGAAATAGTATATAAGCATAAGTCACAGAATAATTAAAGAAAATAAACATGGCAGATTAATGGAGCCCCCCCCATCTCTACATTGATCAATCTGCAAGTGCCTCAGAAAATGCGAAGCATGCAGGATGGCCCCAAGAAACAGGCACCTGACAAACACAACAGGGGCACAAAGATGAAGGCCAAAGAACAGGGGAAAGCGATCAGTGGGTGTTTTCAGTGGGCGTTAAAGAAACAGCATTTAGGTTTGAAATCCAGCTGTGAACAAAGGCACTGGATGAGACTCTCAGGGAGAAGTACCTCTGGGAGAGGAAACTGACGGACACAGGGCCTTGCAGACAGAAGCAATCCGAAGGGCACAGGTTACCGGGAAAGGGGCAGAGGTGCACTCAGTGCCAGAGCATATGCTTAGCATGGGCAGGGCCCCTGGACCAGTCCTCTGCCCTTCCCCAACGTAATTAAACTGTAAAAGGCATCTCATACCATGGACGGGGTTCACTTTATTTTGTGCAGCTCAACCTGTGACAGCAGTGAGAAGGGCACTCACTATGAGACCTGACTCACCGGGGCAGGGAAAGGAAAGGCAGGGTGACTTGGGGGACTTCCTCAGACTTCAGGGGCAACCATTTTATCAGATCTTTCCTCAGCTGTAGACAGCGGTTCTCAAGCAACTGCCCAGCAATCTTACTAGTGTGTAAATCAGGACTCAGAAGGTCTAGGATAGGGCGCAGAAACCAAGCACCCAGGAAGAAGTGACTGCAGACAGATGCAGTTGGCCTCATAAAAAACAAATAAATAGCCGGGCAGTGGTGGCACACGCCTTTAATCCCAGCACTTGGGAGGCAGAGGCAGGCGGATTTCTGAGTTCAAGGCCAGCCTGGTCTACAGAGTGAGTTCCAGGACAGCCAGGGCTACACAGAGAAACCCTGTCTCAAAAAAACAAAACAAAACCAAAACAAAACACCCCCCCCCCCGGCCAAATACCTTTAGAGTAAAGATACTGGGATGGGGCAGGTAGCTCAGTGGTGAGAGCCTGCCTCACCACTCAGTCCTCAGTACTGAAATAGTTGGGAACACTAAAGACCTAAGCCCCTGGTTCAGTGGCTTACACCATGAGCTCTACTGGGCCAGTCTAGGCTAATCTCACTGACTAAAGCTTTGCTAGGAAGATGTCTGGTGATGGCACAGGTTTCTAAAACACTCTGACAGCTGGCTGGTGTAGGTATGTCAGCAAACACTTGTCACATCTAGACTACGGCTGTGCAGTAGGTGCAGCCTCTCACTCCTGCAGCAAATATTCTTTGGAGGACATCTGAGGAGAATATGGAACTCTCACCTGCACACTCTCTGAAATAAGGAGCTTTAAGTTTACTATGTTCACTTGAAAAGTGAAGTCACTGGCTTGCAAAGAACAGCACACAGTTTTATAAAAGTTCTTTTTTATGTGATGGGGAGGGCACATGAGCCACAGCAGCTCTGCATGTAGAGGTCAAGGAGCGATTGAGTCAGCTCTCTCCCTCCCTTCAACAGGAGCATGGGCTCCCTGCTGAGCCAGCTCCTCTACACTGCAACCCTCTATGCAGGAAAAGTTCCTTAGTGCCACCGAGAGGCACAATGTGCAAAGCTGAAATGTATGAACAAATGGACATAAACTTGTTGGGCGTCTATATGGAACCGGCTACACATTTGCCTGACTGAACTTCCATCCAGAGCAGTTACGATAAGAGGAAAGGGACTGCTTCTCAGAGTCTACTCATTCTTTCCAGAATGAGTACAGGAACTTGGAAATCTCAACAAACAAAATCAATGAAACCTCTGCCCTTGGCCCGGTGGTGGGGCACATCTTTAATCCCAGGGCTCAAGAGGTAGAAGATGTCGAATCTCTTAAATTCAAGGCCAGCCTGCTCTACAGAGCAAGTTCTAGGACCACCAGGGCTCCACAGAGAAACCCTGCCTCAAAAACAAAACAAAACAAAAACAAAAAACAACAAAAACCCGCCGAGCAGTGGTAGGCGGTGGTGGCAGTGGTAGGCAGTGGTGGCAGTGGTAGGCGGTGGTGGCGCATGCCTTGAATCCCAGCACTTGGGAGGCAGAGGCAGGGGGATTTCTGAGTTCGAGGCCAGCCTGGTCTACAGAGTTCCAGGACAGCCAAGGCTACACACAGAAACCCTGTCTTGAAAACAAAACAAAACAAAACAAAAAACAAAAACAAACAAGAAAAAACAACCAACAACAAAAACCCAACCATCCCTTTGCTCTTGTGAAACTTCCATTCTGCTTCTGGGTATCTGCCCAGAAGCAAAGCCTATTAAATCTGTTCACACAATTCTCTTTACAATTCCCACCTAAAATGGGTGTAAGGATAGCACAGGCACAGTGCTCGCCTGGCATAAGTCTCACACTCACACACTGACACACACACACACACACACACACACACACACCAAAAAGACCAAACAACCCCACAAAACAAAAGACTCCCTTGATCCCTCCAAGGCCACGTGACAAAGTGCACATACATCCCTTTGTCCTTTCTCACCTTGACACACGTGCTGTTACTTCCCCACGTCACTGCCTTGTGCCTCTTTCCCTGATACTTGGCTTCAGATAAAGACCCCGAAGAGCTGTGTGCTGTGGGAAGTGTTCCTGCCTGGCTTCTATATACCTACTAATCAACAATCATTACCTTAATATTTTCAAAAAACTGAGGCTGGTGGTTTTATCCTTTTAGTAGCAGTGGCTATTCCTGGTTGTCAACTTGATTCTATCTAGAATGAACTACAATCCAGAATTGGAAGGCTCACCTATGATCCTAATCTGGAGGCTTAGAGATACAAGTTTCTGACCTGGATCTTGGCATGGAGATCTTGAGGCATAGTGGCTATGAATCCCAGAAGACTAAGACAGGGAGATCTCTGAGTTCAAAGTCATTTGAGACAAAGCAAGTCCCATATCTAGGCGTGATGGTACACACCTTTAATTTGGGCCATGCCTTCTGCTAGAGACCTACATAAGGACATTGGGAGAAGGAAGATTCACTTTCTTCTTCGCCTGTTTGCCTTGTGGGACTGAGCAACTGCTAGATCCTTGGACTTCCATTCACAGCTGCTGCTGATCATTGTTGGGGAGCTGGACTACAGACTGTAAGTCATCAACAAATTCCCTTACTATATAGAGATTGCCCATAAGTTCTGTGACTCTAGAGAACCCTGACTAATACATTACATAAACCCCAAATCTCAGTTTTGGTAATTCTGCATAGACAGCTAACACAATCCCAAGGAGTAACCAGGAGAATCTTCTGGGCATGGCACTCCCCCACTGCTGAGAAGTTGTAAGCACAGACAGTTGCTGACAGGCCTGTAATCAGCTCAAATGACGGGGTGACCAGAACACAAAGCTGTGAATGACAGTGTTGATCCTGGTCAGTCCTGAGTTAGGTCACAGGGGGAGGTTGGCACGTGTAGATTGTCAGGAGAGCCCTGCTTTGGCTAGCACTGCTGGCGCACGGACAGGAACCTCTCTTCTCAGACGGATTCTTCCCTCTATTAATATTCCCTTCCTACTCTTGACTTTTGTTTTTATTAATACTTTGCCTTCTTTAGGCATGCCGGAAGGGACAAGCAAGTCTAAGCTGGGTGTGGTGGCACATGACCTTTAATTCCAGGGCTTGGGAGGCAGAGGCGCGTATATCTCTGAATTCAAGACCAGCCTGGACTGCAGAGTTCAGAATAGCCAAGACTACATAGAGAAGTCCTGTATCAAACAGAACAAAAAAAGGGCAGTCAATTGTCTGGAGTAAGAAAACATTCTTAAGAAGTTGTGGTGGTTTGTATAAGCTTGGCACCATCAGGAGGCGTGGCCTTGTTGGAGTAGGTGTGCCACTGTTGGTGAGGGCTTTATTTCCTTTGTCCTAGCTGCCTTGGGAACAAGAGGTGGAGTTCTCAGATCCTCCAGCCCCATGTCTGCCTGGACACTGCTATTTTCCTGCCTTGATGATTCTAGACTGAACCTCTGAACATGTAAGCCAGCCCCAATTAAATGTTGTCTTTATAAGAGCTGTCTTGGTCATGTTTCTGTTCATAGCAGTAAAACTCTAACTAAGACAGAAGTTATCTACGAATTCGTAGGCAGGCTCTGCATGACATGCGCATGGTTTTAACTTAACTTTAAGTGTAAAACACTTCAAACATGTAAACAGGGAAACAGAGATTTTTCTTTAAGTGGGGTCAATTGTACAATACCCTCCAAGAGCCTACTGCCCAGAGCATTAAGGAGCAGGGGACAGACCTTTATGAGGTCATGCACCATACAAGGTAGATCAAGGTACCCACTGAATTTCTCTTGGGCTACGACTTCAATAATCTACATTGCTTCCTTCTTAGTCCATAATAATTGTTTTTTAAAATAAGTGATGAGATGGCTCAGCAAGGAAAAGTGCTTTTGGCCACGCCCAAATCCCTGCAGCCCACGTGGCAAAAAGATCGAAACAACCCCGTATAGCTGTCCTCTGACCTCCAGCTGTGCTGTGGCATGTATATCCCCACCCAGGGAATGTTTAGAAAAGAGAGTGGGTGTCTTAGTCACTGCTCTATTGCTGTGGATAGACACCACTGCGAGGGTTGTAGCAGAGAGGTATGCTGGTACGGAATCTCACAAAGTCATACCACACAACAAACCTCACACAAGAGAGTTATTGAAAGGAAAAACACAGGAGGCAGGCTTTAGGTAGCGTTCCTTCTAGGGAGGAGGAATGAAGCTTTCTAGGGCGGCCTGTGATTGGCAAGGTCAGGGATTGGTGGGCTTTTTTTTTCTGTAGGGTGGGGCCTGTCCACTCTCTGGTACCTTAAGGGACTTAACAACCATGACTAAGGCAAATCTTACAAAAGAAAGAATTTAACTGGGGGTTTGCTTGAAGTTTCAAAAACTTAGTCCATTATCATCCCAGTGGCGAGCACGGTGGCATGCAGGCAAGACACTGGAGTGACTGAGAGCCATCCAGACCCACAGGAGAAGAGGGGGAAACAGAGACAGACAGACAGACAGAGAGAGTTAAGAGACACAGAAACAGACTGAGACAGGGCATAGGAAACCTCAAGGCCCACTGCAGTGACAGACACTTCCACCAAAAAGGCCACACCTCCTCAAATAGTGCCATTCCCTGTAGACAGTGAAGTCAAAGAGATCGGCCTAGGGAGGCCATTCTTATTCAAACACTACAGAGAGACAAGGAGAACAGGATTGTAAAATAGCATTCAAATTAAAAACACCCTCAGAGATTAACCACAGAAGAAAAACTTAAATCACGTACCCATAAAACAATGATCTTTAGCTTCCTCCCAGGCCAGGCCGTTAATGCTGACATTCTCCTGCATAGCCGACTCAAAAGTCTGCAATAAACCCACAGCAGAAGTGAGCAACAGTGACTCTCATACAGAACTCAAACACGTTAGTAAGAGATAATGGACTCTCTGTGGACGGGAAGGGAAACAGTGGGAAAATTAACTCTTAGGAGAGGGGCTAAATACCCATAGCACAGAGCAGTGACTGTACTGTACTGGCTCTACCTGTAACACCATCACCACGACCTTACAAGCAACAAACAAGAGAGAGCGGTAGACTGTAAAGAAGTGCAGGTTTATTTATGCTCTCCCAAACAGTAAGTTATTTCCAGAAAGGGTTCAGGGTCGATGGGGAAGTCAAAGAGGACTTAATATACGAAAACTGTTTGAAAATGTTTTCAATGGCATACCTTCTGTATCACTTTTTTTTTTAATTCTTTTTTTAATTATTTATTTTTTTTATGAATATGAGTACTCTGTTGCTGTACAGATGGTTGTGAGCCACCATCTGGTTGCTGGGATTTGAACTCAGGACCTTCAGAAGAGCAGTCGGTGCTCTCACCCACTGAGCCAACTCACCAGACCTGTACCACTTGTATAATTAAAAAACAATGGCTGATAATTATGAGCTATAGTCCGTGTTCTACACTAGTATCTTATAAAAAGGGCTGTGATGTAGCTCAGTGGACAACACTTTGCTTGCATGAGCAAGGAAGGCTCTGCATTCAATCCTCAGCACTAGGGGAAAATCCATTTTATAGGCTCTTATAGGTTCTTACTATATAAATTCTCGAGGACTAAATGAGAAAACAAATCGTCTTTGAAATACTCATTGCTGCTTCCCCAATCATTTTAAGAATGCTAGTGTGTTTCTCAGTCTTACCTAGACATTTATCAACATTCAAAGCTTCTCAATGAAAGTTTACTTCCAATTCTCTTTAAGACCTCATCCAACAAGCTATGAGGGGTTAAGCCACACTTGACTTTTCCTGCATGTACATGTCCTAATAATCTTAGCATGTTCTATAATCAGACAAACCCTCTATTTATAGTCATCTCCCAAAATAACTGCTAAGAAATGTGGAGAGAATAACTCAGGAGCTACTATACCCAAAACTGAAATACAAAATTACAATCCAAGGAAGGTTTCTTCACTATTCTTTCACTTAACCACTGTCTTGTTTTTTGATGCTGATAACTCCTGTATTTACTCTTGTCACTGGGTCATGAATGTGCTTCATTACGAGCTTGAAACTTTCCCCTACATAGAGGCTGTGTATCTGCTTGAAGGATTGCTTAGCAATCCTTCAGCCTCTAGTGTCTTTCCCCAGAAACCATCATATTCAGGGGTACACAAAAAATAAGAGAAATAAGTGTGTTCTAAGGGCTGACTAAGGGGGGCGGGGAGACACACAGGTCTCTCTATGTAGCCCTGGCTTGTCTGGAATTCACTGCGTGGACCAGACTAGTTTCAAACTCACAGAGATTTGCCTTCTAAGTACTGGGCATACATTGTCATGACCAGGCCAACTAGATCTTGGTAAAATGTAACACCAAGATAGCTTCTTCACCTATTTTCGACTTAAAAAGAGTGTTTTTCCTGCGTTCACACAGTATTATAAAACAAAACAAAACAAACAAACAAACAAAACAACAAAGACCAAAAACCTGGCCAGGTGACTGACTTCAAGTTTTGGTTTTTGTCCAGACAGGGTTTCTCTGTGTAGCCCTGGTTATCCTTGAACTCACTCTGTAGATCTGGCTGGCCTCGAACACAGAAATCCGCCTGCCTCTGCCTCCCAAGTGCTGGGATTAAAGGCGTGTGCCACCACCGCCCGGCTGTGACTTCAAGTATTATCATTTCCTGGAGAATTCCTCATACCAAACGGCAAAGCAGCGCCGGTCCATAGGAGAGCCACTTTGTACTTACTGAGCACTTCCAACTACGGCTAGTACCAAAGGAGATGCTTTGTAAAACATAAGCCATCGGATTTGAAAGCTTACTATGAAAGCAAAATGTGATGTCTTGTTTATACGTATACATGCTGTACATGTTCAAGAATACGGGTACACTAACACCGCCCGTTTCTTAAGATTACGTACGTGTTCGCCCTGTATGTCCCAGGACAGGAAGCACCCAGGTGGCATTAGCATCTAGTTGCCTGCCTTCCCTGGCATTTCCCAGGCCAGTGTGGGGCATCGTTCCATCTGCGGAGGCCTGACATGGGCCCCGAGCCAGAGTCAGGCTGAGTGGGGTGAGGACCGGGAAAAAAGGGGTCCGTACCCACTGCGCGTCCCGCAGCGCGAGCTCGCGGATGTCCTCCGGCAGCGCGGCCCCGAGCTCCTGCACGAAGCGACCGCACATCTCCATCACCTCCACCACCGCCCTCTTCAAGGTGCAGCGCACTCGGAAGTCCTCTAGGGGAGAGGCTGCTGCCGTGGCCTGGGAGTCTGAGGCGGCCTGGGCATCCTGCGGGGCGGAGACAAGTGCTGTCTCAGGAGCAGCCGCCATCTTCCCGGTTTAAACTAAGGCGGGATCGCTGAGGCCGGAAGGATGCTTCCCTCCCTGGAACGCTCCTGCACTCGTCCGACCGGAAACCCGATCCGCCGCCGCGGCAAGGTTCCGCCCCAACTTCCGCACCCGCAGAGTTCCGCCCGCTGGAGTAGCTATGGGTTTGGGGTTAGTGGACTGTCACTGCCATCTCTCCGCCTCGGACTTTGACAGCGTATGTGAGGGCGACTTGGGGCTTGCGGGAGTCGGGAGGGCCGCGTTCTTTCCGCCAAGTTTTCTTTTCTCCCCCGAATCCTCAGACCGCACTTAAGTCTGTGGCGACCCTTTGAACCTGCGTCGTCCTGCGGATCCACGAAGCTTGAGTGTGTCGTTTCAGCAGCTCTTTCTCCTACCACTCAAGAGATGTGCTGATCCGTCCCAGCCCTTAGCCGAGGTTCTAGTTCTGGGCCGGGAGAGGGACAAACAAGAATAGTACCACGGGATGGGGCGTGTGTGTAGGGGTGGAAATAGGTTTTACCGGCTACGTCGGGGGAAATGAAGAGGAAGGAGAAGCAGGTGCCCATGTCTTAGGAGGTGACGCTTATGGTGTAGTAAGGTAGTGATGAACACCTGCAGGTTGTAGATCCCCATACAGTATAGAATTTGATCTGTTTTAGTTAACCAACTGCTGGAAACATTTAATAAAGGAGAATTTTCAAAGACTGGAGACATTTTCCAGGAGATGGGAAGGGTAGGTCAAGGTCAGTGAGACATATGGATAGCGTTAGACGCACAGTCTTAACCCTTACAAGTTTAAAGACAAACCCATTAGAGAGAGAGAGAGAGAGAGAGAGAGAGAGAGAGAGAGAATGAGAAAATATTCTGAACACAAATTTGCTGCGGAGTGGCAAAGAAGGTGGAGGAGAGAAAGCTAGAGCATTTAGGAAACGTCTCGGATTACAGACAAGAGCTGGCAGAAGCCAGTATGGTGAGGATATCATGAGAATAAGCATAGATGTACTCACATACTTTAGGAATCACACCCAGCAATGCATGCAGGAGCCTTGGATGGGAACAGCAAGGGGGGGAAGATGTTGAGCATGACTTAGATTGCAGTGTGTGCTTACTGTAAGAGGGTAATGGCCTTTGCCGAGTTGAGGAAAGAGCAAGATTTGGGATCAGTGGGCAGGTGGGCAGCTAGAAACCCTCCTGGGAGTATATTGGTTAAGTCTAATCTCACCCAAGTGTAAAGATTAGAATATGTAGTCCTTTCAAATGTGAGTCATGGGTCCCGGAGAAAGTAAAAACTTGGCGAGTTAGAGATTCAGCATGATATCTAAAACCACGAGAAGGGGTGGATATAGCTTAGTGATAGAGACCTTCCATAGTGTGGTCGAGGGTGCTAAATAAACAAAGGAGAAAGACAGGATCTCTTAAGGCAAGTGCAGAGAAAACAGAAGAGCTCGAAGTCACAAAAATGACAGCGAATCAGTCAAGGAGACTGAATGGTTACCACCATAGAGGCTGTGAAAGCCAAGTGTGGGGAAATGCCCAGAAGCTGCTGAGGGCAGAGTCAGAGAGGACAGGAACGCTCTGTGCGTTTGGCAACAGAAAAGCCAAGTGTAGGGGGAATTCCCAGAAGCTGCTGAGGACAGAGAGAGAGAGGACCTCTGCGTTGTTTGGTCGCAGAGGTTTCTGGTTTGGTGCAGTATTGCGGGAGTGTGAGAGTGAGCAGGGGGCGGGCCACTTGATTTTCAGCCACTCTGTTCCTTGCTAACAGTGTTGTCCTTTATGGTGCCTCTGCTACCTGTATGTGGCCCAAGAGCCGTTACTTACTCGTGTAAAACAAGCATGGGTGCTTCTGTTGTAGGATCTGGACGATGTGTTGGAGAAAGCCAGGAAGGTAAGCCAGAATCTGTAACTCCTCCTCCATCCCCTCCTGTTTACATTCGACGTGCTGTTTTTAGGGACTGTGGAGACAGACTCGGCTGTTTCCGTGGTTAACAGTATGTTTAAGCTCCCAGTCTGCGCCAGCCACAGAGCTAAGCACCCCCTTAACTTCAGACCATTTAAAGTCTCTCCTTCCGAGGAAGATACTGTTTTATAGCCATATATTCTCCATTTGATAGATGAGGGATCTAATGTCTACAGGTTAGTAACAGGGCAAAAGACATATGCTAGTGAAATGGTAGAGGCTTGCTAGTCTGATTTGAAAACATGCCCCTACAGCCACCACGCTTCGCAGCATAGAATGTGGCAGTCAGTCTTTCCTGTCCTGAAGTCACATGACTATGGAGATCTGGGATACACTACAAAAGTCTTAGGAAACATTTCGGTTTGTTAGAAAAAGTTATCAAGGGCTAGAGAGGTGTCTTGGTGGGTAAAAGCACCTGCAAACCTGATGCTCTAACCTCAATCCCTGGAACC
>JADRCD010231469.1:4261-28410 GCA_019843815.1 Montemys delectorum
ACACATACAGATATACACATGCACTCACACTCACACACATACACACATACACTCACACACACACATACACACATACACCCACACTTACACACACATATACACTCACACATATATACACACATACACTCATACACTCACAAATACACATATACACATATACACATATACACTCACAAATACACACATACACATATACACATATACACTCACACTTACATACATACACACATACACTCATACACTCACATATACACATATACTCACATATACACATATACACTCACAGAAACACATGTAAACTCACACAAATGTGCATATACTGTCACACATACACACATACACTCACAATACACATATACATTTACACATACACTCATGCACTCATACATATACACGAACCTCTCACACACATACATATATACTCACAAATACACATGTACACTCACAATATACAAACACACACTGCCACACATACACACATACCCTCACACTTACACAATATACTCATAAAATCACACATATACACATATGCTCACACTTACACACTTACACTCACATACACACATGCACTCTCATACATCCACACACTCACACATACTTTAAAAATCCTTAAAAACTGCTTCAAGTGTAAGTAAAGGTAAATATTTTATTTTACCTTCATTTATTTATTCCTTGATATTGTCTTTTCTTTAAGTATCATTATTGTTTTTATTTAAGAAATATAAACTATTTGGAGAACTACATACAAATTGTTGATATCAACTAGACCGGTTTCCATTACTTGTGCCATGGGATCGATCATACCAGAAAGAGAGAAACCTAAAAGCTGCATACTTAGTGATTTCACTTAGTGATTTCCTGATTTGATCTCCTGATCGATGTGCCTCTTAAAACATTGCCTGACATTTATTGTAAACTCAGAGGAAGGCCACTTTCAGGTGCCATGGCTTGAATATCACGAGCTTCCCCCAGTCCAACCCAGCCCAGGTGTTAAATGGTTGTTCCTCTGGATCACGTTCCTGGGAGGAGGAGAGTCCATTGGGAAGCTGGGCTGTGGAACTCTTCCCCTCTCCTGTCTCAAGGACAAGACCAGCACTTTTGCTCTATCATGACCTTACTCAGTACTGGGTTGGCTTGCCAGGGCTTCCCAAGTCCGGGACGGTTAATCATTGCCTGCTGTGTGTCACCTGTGCGTCACCAGGAAGCCTATCTGTGTTACGTTATCTCAGGTGCTTTGGGTTACAATAGAGAGCTGACCAACACATACTCTTTTTATTATTTTTCCAATTCCCTCTTTTTGAGTTTGTCTGAGGAAGTCTTTATTTATTATACCTGTTTTTCTTTTTGCAAAGGGACAAATGCTGGAACTTTATGGAAAGCGTGTTAAAATTATCTTTTTTTTTCCCTCTCATGCGTTTGGAAGAATCATTTAATTGAATAGAATTTTATTGAAAAAAATGTATCTGTGTGTGCATCTCTCTCTCTCTCTGTGTGTGTGCGTGTGTGTGTGTGTGTGTGTGTGTGTGTGTGTGTGTGTCTTTCTCTGTGTGTATGCATATGTGTGGGGAGGTTAGAGGGCAACTTGTGAGAGTTAACCCTCCCCTAACAAGTGGGTGCTGGGATCGAACTCAGGCCGTCTGTCTGGGTAGCAGGAGCTTTTACTTGCTGAGCCAGGCTGCTAGGGTTTTTTGTGTTTTTTTGTTTTTTGTTTTTAAAACACTTTAAACATTTATGCCACTCTCTTCCTATGTAGTTTCTGAAGGTAAACCCAATATAACTATGTTTGTTTTGAGACGGGATCTCACCACATAAACCAGGTTTGCCTAGGACACCTTATGTTGACCAGGCCAGCCTTGAACTCAGAGTTCACACACCTGCCTCTGCCTCCCGAGCCTTGGGATTAATACCATGTGCCACCACGTCCCGTCCTTCTCATTTTCACTCCTCCCGGTAAAGCGTTTATTTGTGCTGGGTTTAGGGCATGACTCAGGGAAGACACTTGGTACTTGCTCTTCTGGATTTGAGCTTCCTGGATCTGTAGCTTGCAAGAAACCTCAGCTGTTATTTCTTGCAAAATTCATGTACTAGGTTCCCTGTGTTCTCCCGTCATGACGTCTGTGTTAGGTCTTCGTGATTTCCCCACAATTACAGAGTTTCTTCTCTGCTTTCCTATTTGTAGAAGTATAGCCATCTTCGAATTCAATGATTTTTTTTTTATTTGTATTCGGTTTTCTCTTGAGTCCACCAGAGTATTTCTAACCACGGTCTCAGGGTGCCTTCTAGCCTGCTAAATATTTCCTTATGATTCTTTTCAGTTTCTGGGTCCCTGCGTTTAAGAGCAGCCTGAAAGCTTCTCTTTGTTTCTCAATGCTTCTCGCCTCGGTTCCTTAGCTCATCCTTGTACGTGATAACTTGATTGAGCTACAGGATGCCGCGGCAGCTGGTCAGAGGCCACTTCCGGTCTTGTCTGTTACAGGGCTCAGAGATAAGCGCCTCTTATGTGCGTACTTAGTGAGGCATCTTCTCACACAGGGACAGCAGCTACAGACCGTCCTGTTAGATGGGTGGTATGTACCCTACAGGTCCTTGCTCTTTGGACCCCATAACCTTCCTCCACGACTTCAGCAGATAGCCCCGAATTCCAGATGAGGACAAAACATCAGGCTCTGGTTTTTTGTTGTTTTTTTCCCTCTAATTGGATTAACTCTGATGTTTGCTGTCTTTCTTTCCTTTAGTTCAGCTTAAGTGATTTTTTATTTTAAAGAATTAACCCTTTTGTTTCATCGATGTTTTTGTATCTTTCTTTTAGTCTGTATCTCGTTCATCTCCACCCTGGTACCTTTTATTTCTGTCAGTGTGCAGCTTGGTTTGCTCTTGTTTTCTTAGACCTTCAGAAGAGCCATTGTTTATTTTCTTGCTGATTTTTCCTTGCGGGTCCTCAAGAGCTATTGTTTGTCCTGTTAAAGTCACCTTGGCTGCACCTCTAAGTTTGGCTAAGTTGTGTTTTTATTCTCACTTAATTTTAGGAATTTTCAGTTTCCCCACAGATCATTTAAGAGTCCATTGTTCAATCTCCTTTGTGGTTTTGTTTGTTTTTTGTTTTTGTTTTGCTTGCTTTTGAGATTTTTCCTGTTATGATCCGATCATGCAGAATAAATTCTTTCTTTTCCTTTTTTTGTATTTGTTAAGGTATGCCTTATGGTCCAAAATGTGATCTAGTTAATAGAAAGTTCTATAGGCTACTGAGAAGAATGTGTATTCCACAGCTATCAGATAGAATATTCTTTTTTTTTTTTTTTTTTGGTTTTTCGAGACAGGGTTTCTCTGTGTAGCTCTGGCTATCCTGAAACTCATTCTGTAGACTAGGCTGGCCTTGAACTCAGAAATTTGCCTGCCTCCCAAGTGCCATGCACCACCACTGCCCAGCTTCAGATAGAATATTCTATAGGTATTGGTTGAATCCATATGATCTATGGTGCAGTCTAACTTTGAAGTGTTCTTGTTGATTTTTTTTTTGTCTGCATATCCACCAATGCATGGGGTGCTGAAGTCACCCAGTATCACTGTATTTAGACTCATCTGTCACTTTTTCGAAACAGGGTTTTTCTGGATCACCCTGGCTGTCCTGGAACTTACTCTGTAGCCCAGGCTGGCCTCGAACTCAGAAATCCGCCTGTCTCTGCCTTCCAAGTGCTAGGATTAAAGGTGTGCACCACCATTGCCAGCTGACTCGTCTGTCACTTTATGCCCAGTTGAACCTTTGAAAATGAAACCAAGTACGCCAATATTGCGTGCATATATATTTATAATGGTTCAATTTCCTTAATGCATTGATTTCTTTATTAATAAACTATCACATGCTGAGCAGTGGTGGCACACGCCTTTAATCCCAGCACTTGGGAGGCAGAGGCAGGCGGATTTATGAGTTCGAGGCCAGTCTGGTCTACAGAGTGAGTTCCAGGACAGTCAGGACTTCATAGAGAAACCCTGTCTCGAAAAACCAAACCAAACCAAACAAACAACAAAATAAAAAACAACAACAAAAAAAACCCCAAAAAACAAAAAACAAAATAAAAAAAACCCTGTCACATGTTTTATTTGTTCCAACTTATATTTATCTCAAGGTCTACTTTCCCAATTGTGGGTGTAGTTATTTCTACTTGTAGTTGGTTTCTGTTTGCTTGATATGTGTGCCAAGCATGTATATGTATGTATTCATACATGCAAATATGTATTCATATATGTATACATACATGGACACATATACATATGCATACACATTCATATACACACATATATACTATGCATGCATGTATATACATATATGTGCATATACGTACATATATACTCATATTTCTATACATATGCGTGCACATATATAGATATATACATGCATATGTATTCATACACATGCACATATATACATATATATATTCATATAATGCACATATGTACATACATATATATTCATATACATATATATAGTCATTTGCTTCCAGCTAACAAATCTTTATTTCATTCATGAGAGTAGTAAATAATCCACATTCATCTTCCTTGTTCAGTAATTCAGATGAGAACCCCAAAAAGAGTAGTAAAGAAAAATGTAGGAATTGACCTCCCTAAATTTTTTAAAAGTATATTTAAGATTGAAAAATGTTTTAAGTTTGTAATTCCTGGTAGGAAAACGTTATCTGACAGAATAAATACCCTGATGGCAAACCACAATAAAATGTCTTAGCTGCGTTTGATGCAGAGGGTAGGAATTATCTTGGAGAGTCCCAGCTCTTCTGGTGAGGTCAGAGATACACTATTTTGTTTTTTGTTTGTTTGTTTGTTTTTATGAGACAGGGTTTCTCTGTGTAGCCCTGGCTGTCCTGGAACTCACTCTGTAGACCAGGCTGGCCTCAAACTCAGAAATCCACCTGTCTCTGCCCCCCAAGAGGTGGGATTAAAGGCGTGCACCACCACTGACCGGCTGTTTTTTTTTTTTTTTTTTAATTTATTTATCTCATGTGTATGAATGCTCTGCTGCATGCACACCTGCCTGCCAGAAGAGGGCATGGGATTCTATTAGAGATGGTTGTGAGCCACCATGTGGTTGCTAGGAATTGAACTCAAGACCTTTCGAAGAGCAGTCAGCGCTTTTAATCATTGAGCCACCTCCTTAACCCACTGGTTTATATTATTGCAGTACTCAATAAGTGAGCTAACTTGCTCGGTCTTTCAGCAAGGGTTTTGACATCATGATTAACTTCCAAGCTTGGCTGTCAATATACTGATGAGACCCATAACCTTTGGGTCACTCTAATATTTTGACAAATAGATGCTAGGTTCTGGGCCACCTTCTAGAAAGCCACCATGACTTCAGGGGACTACCTCTGAGTGGCTACCTCTGATCACTGTGAGTTCCAGCAAGTTCCAGGCATTCTTGACATTCCTGGCATGCCCCCTCCCATTCCGGGCATGTCTCCAGGGAAATTACCAGGCATTCCCCCAGGAAACCTACTTGGAAGAGAGCCACACTGAGCCCCCGGGATCGTTTTCTGACTGCTTTTCGCTCTCTCCTGCTCTTCTCGAGCCTCCTACACCTTTCCTATTATTTTATCTCTTCCTTTTCACATTTTTGCTCATACTTCCTGTGACCTCAGCACATTTTTGAACCCCAGGTTGGACTTCTTTCAGCATTTCACGGGCATCCTCGCAATCCAGTTTACAGGCAAGGACAACATCGTGAGCTGCTGCTTCTCAATGACCCAGGAGTCCGTGTGCTTTCCCTCGCCCGCCGTTTGTATGGCTGAGCTGAATCGGGGTTTATTTCAGTGTCCTGTGGTGGGGTCAGATGGAGGCATTCGGCTCCTGTAATTTGACGAAGGCACTGACTCTCGGCCAGGCGAGGGTTGAACTTGGTGGAGTCCGTCTTTGAACAAGTCAATGGCTTTTCTACAGCTCACCATTCTCTAGGGCTTCAGTGCCCCTCCCCCGCCCCCTTTTCCTTTGCTTGGTCCATCATCTCCATTATCTCTGAGTTTCAATCTCCGGTTTCTTGAGGCGCATCATTGTCAATCTCTAGATGCTCTCCTCTCTTGATGGCCCGTCTGTCTTTGTTTTCCTCTGTCTTATTATCTCTTTTTCCTTCTTTGATATTTTTTTTTTCTGATTTAGTGTTATGCGTAGCAGGGGGTACCTTGCCCCCATGCTCTCTCCTCTGGAAGAGCATTTCCCCGGAGAGCGCAGGGTGCTCAGATCCTGCTCCAGATCCTGCCTGAAGCTTGCTCACTTAGCAGGGATCCACGGTTGGGAGCTGGGAAGGCTGTTCAACCTGTCAAAGAGAAGGCGTTTGCTTGATGTATTGACTTCCGTGTTGTTTTCTTTTGGTCTGTGTGTGTCTTGAAGACAGCAAACAGTTGGATCTTGTTTTTCAATCCAATCACAATTTAATTCCCCTCGATTTAATTCCCTAGCACTCCTTGGTTTTATTCTTTACAAATTATTCAATTTAGTCTCATTTGATTCAGGTTTTTTCCCCTTGTGTGTAAGCTCCTAAGCATATTCTGAAATGCCAACTTGATGTTCAGTAATAACTCTAGTCTGTGCTTATCCTGAAAATTCTGTTATTTCTCCAAATTTAAATGATAACAATTTAGATCTAATAATTGTGGTTGGTAGATGTTTCCTTTTAGGACTTGAAATACATCATTCTGTGTTAAAATTCCTGGCTTTTATTATTCCACATTTATGCTGAACAGTCTGATGTCACTGTGATAATTTTTGTGATATTTTTGACTAGTCTATTCCTGGTATTTTTCATTTGACTTAATTTTTTTGACTTTTTGTTTTATATATATATGTATGTATGTATATATGTGTGTGTGTGTGTGTGTGTGTGTGTGTGTATAAATACACACATATGTATATATACATACTTTCGGGTTTTTTTGTTTTTTGTTTTTTTTGAGACAGGATTTCTCTGTGTAGCCCTGGCTGTCCTGGAACTCTGTAGACTAGGCTGACCTCGAACTCAGAAATCCGCCTGCCTCTACCTCCCAAGTGCTGGGATCAAAGGCGTGCGCCACCACAGTTTTTTTCTTTTCTTTTTCTTTTTTTTTAATTTTTATTGCATTATGATGAGAAAAGTTACATGATTTCAATTTATCTGAATTTGTTAACATTTAAAAACATATTTTAAGTAAATAGAATTAAATCACATTCTTGTTTCCCTTTTGTACCTGAACTCCTCCCAGAGACCCCCCTTCAATACCAACAATATCTTTTTTTGTCATATTCCTTAAAATTTATAAAATATTATAAAGATAAAAATAAGTATTATAAAAGTTGTTTGATATAAAACAACAATCAATTTAACAGTCTTATGTAGATGCTTGTCTATAGCAACACAGAAAATATATACATTTTTCTCAATATAAATTTTAAATAACTCCAAACATATTAACTGTATATCTCAAAATAATACCTCACTACTAGTATTTTCTTAAATGAACATAAACATATAAAGTCTTTTTGTTTGTTTGTTTGTTTGTTTGTTCTATATTTAGTAGAGTTTAAAATCTTAGCTCTTACTGTGGTACAAGCCCAAAATAAGAACAATTTTTAGACATTGGAGTTTGTTGTAATAAGGTTGTACTTCAATGACCCTCACATCACCAAAGGATTTTACCTCCATCGTAGCTAAGCTGAGAGTTGACAGTTCTGCTGCGCCAAGGAATGAATTGTAGGCATGATTTTTGGATACAGACTTCCTGCTATGGTCAAAGCTATTTGACTTGAGTGGATGACTTTATTCTCAGCCCACAGAGAACAGGTTACATTCATTTAAGAAATGGTGTGTGGGGCCAGGCGTGGCACACACCTTTGATCCCAGCACTTGGGAGGCAGAGGCAGGCGGATTTCTGAGTTCGAGTCCAGCCTGGTCTACAGAGTGAGTTCCAGGACAGCCAGGGCTACACAGAGAAAACCTGTCTTGAAAAACCAATAACTTTATTTTAAAACAACAAAGAAAAAAGAAAAAGAAAAAAAGAAATGGTGTGTGTATTAAGATGGTCTACCCATAAAGTCATTCACCAACTGTTTCAATGACCAATGGTTCTGCTTGGAGGGTGGCACAGACATTAGGTGAGGGTAAAAATCTGGTTCATTGGCTGTGATAATTTGGAAAAGCATTCATCTCAGAGAAAGAGTAACTTATACCGGCCATACATTTTTAAAAAAAGATTTATTTTATGTATTTGAGTACATTCAGACACACAGAAGAGGGCATCAGATCCCATTACAGATGGCTGTGAGCCACCATGTGGTTGCTAGGAATTGAACTCAGGACCTGGGAAGAGCAGTCAGTGTTCTTAACTGCTGAGCCATCTCTCCAGCCCCAAGATTAAAATCCTAATGCTTTAAAATGTTTTATTTTACTAGATATGCCTGCCCACTTTTGAATACCATCACTTAAGAGGCTAGACAGGCAAATTGTCCTGAATTTGAGGCTAGCCTGGGCTACAGAGTGAGCCCTTAGCTCAAAAGCAAACAAGTTTTTCTGGCCGGCAAGATGGCTCAGTGGGTAAAGGAGTTTGCTGCTAACCTTGACCACCTGACTTTGATCCCCAGGATCTGAGTGGTGGGAGGGGAAAACTGAACTGAGTCATGTCAGTTAACCTCTGATCTCCATAGGTCTGCCTTGTACATGTGTGTCCACACATATACAAAAGCACAAAATAAATAAATGTAATTACATTTATTTGTTTAATGTTTTATCAACTCTTGAAGATTCCATGGAGTATGGAGTATCACCTGTGATCTAGTTCTAATTTAAAAAAAAAATCTCTTCTGCCAGGTGCAGTGGTGCACGCCTTTAGTCTCAGCCCTTGGGAAGCAGAGACAGGTGGATCTCTGCAAGTTCAAAACCAGGTTGGTCTACATAATGAGTTCCAGGACAGCGAGAGCTACGTAGTAAGACCCTGTCTCAAACAAACAAAACACACACACACACACACAATTTAAGCTGGATTTTTGGGCAGGTTCATTCTGAGTTAAGAGGTAACTACTGGCCACCCTTGGCACTGAATTCCACTAAATTTGAAACTGGAACCATCACCACCTGTCCTAAGGGTCTAGAGTCTTTCTTTCAAAGCCTGTGTGCTTCCTGTTTTCAAAGCATTGTTCTTGGAACCGGTCTAGAGGAACACCTTGCTAGAATTCCCCTGGGCTTTGACTTCAGGACTATTAGCCATTGCTTTTATAGGGTTTGTTAGAGTTTCAGGACAGACAGAAAAGCTGTGTGACTCAAGGCTACTTGTTTCGTGTTGTGATTACCTGAAGTTCTGGAGACTCACTTTCAGATTGATGTCAGTGCTGTTCACATTCCAATCCGCATTGATTAAAACTGAGAGGACTGATGGAGGGAGCGGGGGAAATCAGCTGGAAACCAAGAAGGTGGGTTAGGATGATGATGATTTGAAAGCATTGACTTTCCCATTGTATCATGATGCCTTAGTTAGAGTTTGATTGATGGGAGGAGACACCATGACCAAGGCAACTCTTACAAAGGCGTTTAATCGGGGCTGGCTGACAGTTTCAAGGTTCAGCCTGTTGTCAGCTTGGTGGGAAGCACGTCAGTATGCAGGCAGATAAGGTGCTGGAGAAAGCCGGGCGTGGTGGCGCACACCTATAATCCCAGCGCTTGGGAGGCAGAGGCAGGCGGGGTTCTGAGTTCGAGGCCAGCCTGACGTCCTCAGAGCCAGAGAGTATTAGCGTATATTTGTTATGCGTAAAGATGAGTTTGATTTTGACATTTCATATGACTGCAGACTGTTCTCGCCACCCACCCCATCAGCCCCTTGTGCCCCACCCCCATGCCCTCCCTTTCTCTTCCCAAAGAGTTCCCCTTCCCCTTTCATAGTTTTGTTGTCATGTGACCCAGAGTCTAGTTATGGTTATTGATAGGATCACAGGAGAGGTGTTATTTATGTGAGTTTGGGCCATTTTCCACACTGAAGAAAATCACTTACTGAGGTTTTTTCCACTCGTACTTGGATTTGTCCATATATATATATTAAATGTTTTCATTTTATACTCATTGGCATTTTGCCTGCATGTATGTCCTTTTCTCTGATGATGGGCTGTACTCTCACACTGTGAGCCCCAACAAGCCTCCTTCACCCCTTAAGGTACAATGGTCGCAGCAATAAGGAGGAGAGTAATAAATGTCCCGGCTAGTCAGTCTGGTGTGTGCTAGAGATAAGCCTGTGACCGTGGAATTGTAATTTGGTGGGGTACCTGTACCTCCGTGATACAGGCAATGAAGAGACACACAAGATGCTGTTGGAGGCCCTACATGGAGGCTCTCAACCTAGGAGCTAGGTGGGGTAGAACATTTCTAGGAGCTTTAGTCTGCACAGGACTTCATGTCCAAGTTCCCATGCTGACTTAGAAATATGGTTGGCTTGTCTTCCTGTGACCCTCCTTCAGCTGAGGGCTGACTCTGTCAGACCCCGCCTTGCCACAGATAGCCACGCCTCTCTGCCCACCTCCTGCTAATAGCCACGCCTCTTTATAAGTTCCTGTTATGCCGGAAAACCTGCCTCCAGAGATTGAAGGTGAAGCTGCTGATTGGGCCAAGTTGCTGACGGACTTGGGGGTGGGGTTTTGCTTTACCTATCTACCTGTTTGCTTGTGACAAAGAGAATTCATTAATGATGGCGGACTAAAAGCACACCGTGTGTCGGTCTAATTTTTCAAACCTCTTCCTGCATTTCCGGTACCCTTAATTTTTCAGGCCCTGACTCCCATTCCAGAAGACCCATTTATATGTGTGGCCGCAGGCGGCTACACTTCCTCTGCCACTGTCACATATCACTGAAAGAAAAGCCACAGAACATCCAAACATTCTTTTATGTTCTGAAACCCTCAGTGCCCGAATGGTGTCTTAATATTCAATAATCCATACATATCGCGCGATGCAGAATAATGGCTGTTTGTTGACAGCCCTCGGCGGTGCCTGTGATAACTCTTGTAGGTTCTGAGAATGATGCTGGATATACAGTCTAGAAAGCAAAACTGGGACTGGAGAGATAGCTCAGTGGTTAAAGGCACTGACTGCTTTTTTTAAAGGTCCTGAGTTCAGTTCCCACTTCGTGGCTCACAACCATCTGTAATGGCCCTCTTCTGGTATGTCCAAACAAATAAATAAATATTTAAAAAGGAAAAAAGAGCCAGGTAGTGGTGATGCATGCCTTTAATCCCAGCACTTGGGAGGCAGAGACAGGAGGATTTCTGAGTTTGAGGCCAGCCTGGTTTACAGAGTGAGTTCTAGGACAGCCAGGGCTGTACAGAGAAACCCTGTCTCAAAAAAACCAAAAATTAAAAAATTTTAAAAAAAGAAAGTAAAACTGGAGACATTTTGCAATTTTCCGAATTCCAAAGAAAATTATGCGGTGTATACACTGCGTGGTGAGCCAAGTCTTGTGTTTTGCTTGTGTCTTATTACTTGTATGTAAACATACATACTGTGCTTTTAAAAAATGACTCTGGACCCTCTCATTTTTAAATGCTAACCCAAAATTTTGAAATTGTCTCTACTCTTCACTTGATGATGATGATGATGATGATGATGATGATGATGATTTTGCCTTTTGTCTTGGAGGACGTGGTATCACTGGGCCTCGTGCCTACTAAGAACATATGCTCTTGTTACCCAGAGACACCCCCACACTCACTAAAAAAAAAAAAAAAAAAAAAAAAATTTTAAAGTAATCACCTTTTCCCCAACTTTCCCTGGGTAAAAATCAGTAGAGTTATCATCTTACCTAAGTGACAGTTCTCAAAAGAAGCCTCATGAGCTTACTGTCTTGTCGGCTTCTGCATCGGAGGATACGATGCCCACAGTGTTTGAGGGCCCTGGAAGCTTCTGCCATTGACTGTTTATCTGCAGGGAGTAAAACGATTATTGTAAA
Source organism: Montemys delectorum (assembly GCA_019843815.1). Classification (NCBI taxonomy): domain Eukaryota; kingdom Metazoa; phylum Chordata; class Mammalia; order Rodentia; family Muridae; genus Montemys; species Montemys delectorum. Next base: position 16,222 of record JADRCD010231469.1, read on the forward strand.
ACTCTGCTCGCCTTTCCTCATCCCGTTTTGGCCTTTATTTCCCAGTCTGTTAAGGCAAATCCAGCTGCTGCCAGATAACAACCTGTTTGCTCCCTGTGGTGTGGCCAGGGACTGACTCTGAGTATGGGGGGGGGGGGGGGGGAAAGGAGGGAGTAAATTTAAACATCAGGGATGGGCTTTAGGGTGACAGAGGACCCACAGAAGTCCATAGAGGACTGGCATTTAAAAGGCGACCACACCAGAAAAAACAAGTATCGGTCTTTCATTTCTCTCCGTGACTCTTTGTCTCTCTCTCTCTCTCCCTCTCTCCCAGGTTTTAGTTGAGAAGGGATTTGTTTGAGCTTTGGTCTCTAGGTAAGGTTATAAGAGAGCGTGGAATTGGAGACTCTCTGGTAAACAGACTTAACACTTCATTGGAAAAGCTGCTGCCTTCGTTGTTGATAACTTTTAAGTCTTCCATGACCTCAGGCACTAGGCTGTTCCAAGTAGCCTATTTCTCTGAAAACTGGAATGATGCCATTCTAACTCTTTAATCTGGTTATTTGAGTAAGAAAAAGAAACGAAGCACTTAAAATCAAATTTAAAAAAAAAAAATGATATAACTATAGCTTTGATCCAGAGATTTCTTTTGGTAAAATTTTAAACACTTGAATCACATTATACATTAGAAGAGAAGACCTATGCCTTTTGGATAGTGACATTGTACTGTTTTGTTTAGGTCTTTAAGATTTTATTTTTCTGTTTGTGTTTATATATGTGTATCTGTGGATGGGTTTGTGCACATAACTGCAGTACCCAAAGAGACCAGTAGAGGGTGTCAGATACTCCGGTACTGGAGTTATAGGAGGTTGTGAGCTATCTAGGGGAGTGAACTGAGGTCCTCCAGAAGAGAAACACAGTCTTTTAACTTCTGATCCATTTTTTCCTGCCCCCGTTATACTGATTTCAACCCAGAAAGAAAGAAGTGCTGTACTTTTTTTTTTTTTTTAAATCATGATCTAACTACAAATAACTATAATTTCATTTCTTTTCTTGGCTCCTTTTCCCAACAGCCTTACTGCACATGACAGGTTAAACAGGGGCCAGTCAGTGCTTGCAGGAAGCCAGATGGTTAGAATGTTGCTGTGGCTTAGGAAGATTGCTATTCTGTGTTCTCGCAACCACAGTGTTACCAGCTATGTTCAAGAGCAGCTAGTCTCAATCATTCCTTGGGCTAGGACCCTGTCCTTGCCTGTGAACAAACACGTAATGTATAGTATTATGAGTATACTTAATCTGTAGTATTTCTGGAGTGTGATGGAAGAATCACCCTGCCTGTGTCCTTGATGAGAGGCTTCGGCTTCGTTCAGTCTGCACTCCTGTTTGTTATTCATTTTCCAACTCGAGACTCTTCATGATTCCTTAATTCCTGCTAAGGATATTTTACTCTGAAATTTGGAACTTAATTTTACTAGTATTTGCCAATGTGTGAGTATTAATTTTGTTATGGGTTCTTCAGCAGCTCACTACCCTGACTTAAGTCTGTGGTGCCTTTCCAGGCCACTTCCCTTTCCTGCAGGACCCCTTGGCGTGAACTGGATGCTTTCGAGGGCCCTAGGCTACATTAGGGCCAGTCTTCAAACAGTGCTAGCTAGGTCCTGTTGGAAGTGAGGGCCAGGAGTTTTCAGGCTTAGGTGATGTGATGCTTCCTATTGAAAAAAAAAACAAAAAACAAAAAACAACCGAAAAACAACCGAAAAACAGCAAACAACAGCAAGAGAACTGTGACTTGTCAGTGCTGGCCTGTTCCCCTTTCTCTGACCGTTATCTCAATACCTGAAAGTGTAAACTTTGCCCAAATGTCTTGTGCCTGTTACTTGTGCAAAGGTAAAAACCAAACCACGAAACAGTTGCCTATGAACAGAATGGTGATGTTGAATAAATTGTCACTTACAGTGGGAGAGTGACACTGGTCACTGCACCGTGTTCTCCTGGGTTTCCTTGGTGTAGTTGTCAGCCCACGAATATGTGACACGTTACCGCTTTCTGTTGACTTGTCTATAAACATACAGTGGGCAGTGTGCGCTTAGAAGATGTTTATTAGATAATTCAGGAAGTATTTGTTTTAATCTCTCTCTGTATGTGTGTTTGTGTGCGTGTGTATGTATGAATATGTGAGTATGCGTATTATTTGTATATGTGTGTGTGTATATATGTATGTGTGTGTATGTGTGTGCGTGCATGTGTATATGCATGTATGAATGTGTATGTGTATTGTGTGTATATGTGTGCATGCATGTGTATATGTGTTTCTATGGTTTGTGTGTTTGTGTGTATATGTGTATGTATGCATGTATGTGTATATATGTGTATGTGTGTACATATGGGTGTGAATATGTATATTTGTGTATGCATGTGTGTATGTATATCTGTGTATGTGTGTATATGTGGGTACATATGTGCATGTATATGTGTGTATGTATATGTGTGTGTATGTATGTGTGTATGTGTGTGCATGTGTATGTGTGTATGTATATTTGTGCGTATACGTGTGTATATGCATGTGTGTGTATGTATATGTGTGTATGTATGTATGTATATGTATATATATGTGTGTATAATTGTGTGTGTATGTGTATATGTATATGTGTGTATATGTATGTGTGTATGTATATTTGTGCGTATATGTGTATATGTATGTGTGTGTATGTATATGTGTATATATGTGTGTATATGTATATATGTGTGTATAATTGTGTGTGTGTGTGTGTGTGTGTGTGTGTGTGTGCTATGCCTATGACTGTGTATCTGGATGCTAGAGGTCATGCCACTTCCTCTGTAGTGCTCTACTTTTGTTTTTTGAGACAGGCTCTCACTGAGCCCAGATCTTGCTCTTTAGCTAGACATGCTCAGTAGCGGATTCCCAGATGTGACTCTTCCCACTCCCCAGTATGAGTTATTTTCCTGTTCCCACCCCTTTGCTAAGAGGAATGAGCCTGGGATTGCATGTGCATATCACTTTGTCCAGTTTCCATCTTCAAGTCTTCCAGGTTTTAGGTATGTGGTCAACATCTACATGTAAATGCATTTTTAAAACCAAATTTAGATAGTGGAAATACATATTAGTTATTATATAAAAAAAATCCTTTTTCTTCTATCATTCATCAACATTCAACACATTCCTGTGACCAGAATATATGGGAATTTATGGCCATTCCTAGCCATTTTTTCAGTGAACACCAGGTTAAAGCTTTCCAACTGCAGTGCTGCCCATCTGGGCTGGTGTCTTAGTCAGGGTTTCTATTCCTGCACAAACATCATGACCAAGAAGCAAGTTGGGGAGGAAAGGGTTTATTCAGCATATGCATCCATGCTGTTGATCACCAGAGGAAGTCAGGACTGGGACTCAAGCAGGTCAGGAAGCAGGAGCTGACGCAGAGGCCATGGAGGGATGTTCCTTACTGGCTTGCTTCCCCTGGCTTGCTCAGCCTGCTTTCTTATAGAACCCAGGACTACCAGCCTAGGAATGGCACCACCCACAACGGGCCCTACCCTCTTGTTCACTAATTGAGAAAAATGCCCCACAGCTGGGTCTCATGGAGGCATTTCCCCAACTGAAGCTCCCTTCTCTGTGATAACTCCAGCCTGTTGGCACACAAAACCAGTCAGTACAACTGAACAACAGATCCCAAAAGCTAAGGACCAGCTCCATAAGAACAGACTCACTTCACATAGCCACAGAAAGTAGTAACTTGGTATCTGTCTTTCTCCTCAGATGGATTTCAGTTGAGGTCTTCTAAGAAAGAAGGGATATGTGCCCATGTTCTAGCTTTGAGAGACATTACTGCTGACAGTGTCTGACATACCTGTTAGGAAAGCGCTCAGGACTCAGGGAAGCATGTTTCCTGGATTCTCATGTTGAGAAGAGTTATAAGAAGAGATATGGATACACAGGTGGGCATGAAGATTGATAGGGTGTGGTCTGGAAAGCTCCTGAGTGCAGGGGCATCTTCCTGCACACGGATGTGTCATCCATCCGGAAGGTCCACGCTGCTGCCAAAGGATTTTGTAGGGTTTTAATGTGTGGACAAAGCGGATGATCAGCCAGTTTCCAGATCAGGCCAATTTCCTAGAAACTGGGGGGTGGGGTTGACAAATCCACACTTTGGGTGGTTAGCCCACCTGGTGGGGCTCATTGAGAGTTACCTTAGGGAATTGGAAGATGAGTCTACCACTCATCAGATTTCAGGAAAAGGGGAGGGAACTCTGTATCCGGAATGTGTGTAAAGGAGCAATCGTGAACAGGAACGCTGCCCCTCCCCCACCCCTACCTCCGACAGGAAGTGACGAGTTCTGAGTCAGAAGCTGGGAACAGATCCGATGCCTCTGGCTGGCTGTTCCATTACACTTTCTGGGGAAACAGGAACAGACATCTACTTGCACCAGACTATGGGGAATCTAAGCCAGTTCAAAAGCAGCTGGTGACCTCGTGTCCTAAGGCAGGAAACTCAGATGATGCTGGTATTCGGCTCACTCTGTCTCTCTTGCATGCAAGGCCCCAGACCACATGGTGAGCCGTGGAGTTCATTAGCCTTATTTACGGGACCACGGGTGAGGCCCACGGGTGAGGCGTTACCGATAGGAGTACGGTTGGCTTTGCATCAGCTGTAACACTGGAGAGTTCCACCCCATCATGGGTGACAACCTCCAGAAGATATGTCACGAGTTCTACCTACAGCTGACTCTTCCACCGCCACCATACTGTTAACATCCCTTTAAGATCAGAGAGAAGAATGGCTGGGCTCCCTAGGGAAGGTCCTAGCATCTTCTCTCTCACCTCTCTTGCTGTTAGGTAGTATATTGGTGTTCTCTAAAGTAACACGCACATATACACACATGCATACACATGTATATATACACATATATGTTGCATATGTGTGTTTATGTTATGTATACTTTAACATATATGTTACATATAACATAAAATAATATATATACACTATCACTTTTGTTATATGATATATCTGTGATATATGTATGTATCTGTGATATCTGTGATATATTATCATATATATTTATATGACTTTGTATGTATATGGGGGTATTCATTAGAGTGGCTTGCAGGCTGTGAGCCAGGCATTACAACAATGGCTGTCTCCCAGTGAAAAACCCAAGGATCTAGTGGCCGTTCAGTCCATAAGACTGGACGTCTATCTCCACAGTTCCAGTCTGCTGCTGGAGTTCTAGAGGATTCCTAGGGAGCGGCTGGTCTTCTGTCTACATTGGAATCCTGACGATGTGGGCTGTCGGGCCAGCAAGGGACTGCCTCAGCAGCAGAAGAGATGAACCTGTCAGTGAGAGGGAGAGCAAGCAGGCAAAAAACAGCAAAAGCATCCTTCTTCCATGTCTTTTTATGTGGACCGCCACCGGAAGGCGTAGCCCAGATATAGGGTGGGTCTTCTCACTTCAAATGATCTAATCAAGAAAGGTCCTTCACAGCTGTGCCCAGCTGCCTGGGTTTTAGTTAATTCCAGATGTAGTCAGGTTGGCAGCCACGATCAGCCCTCACAGGCAGTGTTAAGTCTCACCACCGTCCTTACAGGCCCAGGTGTCACTCTCTGTCTTTCATGATAGTCATTGTCATGATGGGCGCTAAGCACCCAGGAACAAATGCCCGACATGCCTGGAGGAAATGTCCTTATTCCGACACTGGCTCAGGATCTCGAATGAAGTTGCTACAAATATGTCAGCTGAATTCTTGTTGTCTCTTTATTTGACTGGGAGAAGCTCAGTCATGTTCCTGGGACATTGATACTACTGGAGGGCAGCCATAGTTTCTCACCATATAAACTGGCTAAGATTAATTGGGGGTTTCTACCCCATCTTAGATCATTCAATTCCCAAATAAAAGATACAAAACCTTTATAATAAGCCTTAAAAGCAATCGAGCTGGGCAGGTATCAACCCTCCTTGCTATTTTGTCTATTTCTCCATCAGTAACCCCAAGATATAACTTGCCATGTTTTGCCTGTGCCACTCCTACTCCAATTGGCCATCCGTCATGGCTATGCTCTCACAATACACCTACCTTATAATGTCTTCCTCCTCCTCCTCCTCCTCCTCTCTCCTCCTCTTCTTGTGGTTTCTGCCTCAGAACCCAAGCCAGGCAACTGAAGTCCCACCTACCTCTCTTCTGCCCAGCTATCAGCTGTCAGCATCTTTGTTCAACCATTAGTTTTAAATTAAGGAGCAAGGTTACATAGTATCACTTGGTGTGTGTGAAGTTTTCCTTGTCCCTGAGGATCTCCTAGTAAGGGAGAACCAGCATTACAATATATAGGCCCAATCTCAACAATAGGAAACATGAGAGTCTTCACAAGGTACTAGCTGGACCACCCGTCCCTCCCTCATGAGTAATCGAATAGAGAATAAGGTCACTACAGCGTGTCTTACAGCTTAGTTCACACACCACACTCCTGCAGTTCTGCAGGGTCCTAGGCCAGGCTGGGTGCTGAGGCTCAGTGGCAAATGAAAGACACTCATATACCCACATACCCTGGCCACCTGGGCCATAGTCTAGCTTGGTGGTTTGAAAAAGAATGGCTCCGTAGGCTCATTTAGCTGTGGCCTTGTTGGAGGAAATGTGTCACTAGGGGTGTGGGCTTTCAGATTTCAAAAGGCCATGCCAGGCTGTTTCTGTCTGTCTGTGCCTGTCTCTCTCTGTCTCCCCCAACCTCTCTTGACTGTGAATCAGGATATAGAACTCACAGTTATGTCTCAAGTGCCATGTCGGCTTGCATGCCACCACATTCCCCACCATGATGATAATGACACTGTAAGCCAGCCCCGATGAAATGTTTTATAAGAGTTACCATGGTCATGGCGTCTCTCCACTGCGATAGAACGGTGACAAAACAATAAACTCAGTGAGGCGAACAAGGACAGATTGCCAAAAAAAGTTGTGACAGAGACAAATGGCTGCTGAGTTAGAGTGCAACAGGAAGTGCCAGCTTACACTGAGATGGCGGTAAGACCCATGAAATGGGTGACACGGGGACAGTTCCATTGGAAGGTTGGATAGAGAAGGGGATGCCAATGGAGGGAAGTGGTGGCAGAGAAAGGGCAGGTGTGTGCGGCTGTGGAAACCTAGACAGGAAGAGGCTTCAAGACAGTGTGTCAATGGTTCAAGGCTTCTTAAATGTTAAGACAAGGAAAGAAATCTATTGAGTCACTCTGTCCCTGATCGGCACGTGCCAGTTGAAATGGGCGGCAGTGTGGGAAAGATGGAAGGGTCACTGTGGATGGAAGGTAAAGGACTAGAGACGGTGATCATTCATCAATGACTGGAGAGCTAGATGATCCACCAAGTGACCAAAAGGGCAGAAAGGGGTGTTGTGTAAAGTTTTTACTACCCAGCTTTAAGCTCCAGGCAGACCCCACCCAGGTTCCCTGGTATCCACAGATGAAACGACACACACACACACACACACACACACACACACACCCCACTAGCTTATTTTTCAACCTGCCTTATTGGCTCAGTTACTGGATTCTTCTAAGCTTTCCGCAGCTATCTCACACCCTTCTTTTCACTCCCAGCTCAGCACCCTAAATCTGCCCTCAACTTTAGTTGGTCAGTCACCTTCTCCTTGTTCAGCAACGCTAAACTTCCCTACACTTAGCTGCAGTTGCTAATCTCTCACCTGGGGAAGCAGGCAGCCTATGGTTGCTCTGCTCTAGAGCTCACATGGTTGGTCACCTTTTTCTCCCTCCAAGCACAGCAAAATCTCTTCTTCTTCTCTCCCTGCCTCTGGGGACCCGGAAGTCCCGCCTCTTTCCTTCAGCTCAGCAATTGGCCCCTGGCATTTTTATTGGTCTATCCAGAACCAATTGGAGAATAGGACCTTAGGATCAGAACCACCCCTACAAACGGGATTATAACTGGGGTTTAGGTGGCTGCCTGCTGACATATATTTGAAGATCAGCTCGTGGAACATAAGATAAATCTGTCCCCTAATTGACCATAGACCTTCCATGCCAACAGTGATGGTGAGGAAGTTTTTTGGAGGAGTAGCTTGTCCTGCCTCGTTCACAAACCCTCAGCTCAATAAATGCCTGAAAGGAGAGAAACTTATTTGGCACATGTGTAGAGACAGCACAGCTTTACCCGTGTAGCTTCTTTCACAAAACTAGATGATCCTAGACAAAGCTTGCAGACACATAATCAGTCAGCTCTTGCATTTAAGAGGCTTTAAAATGGTCTTGGAAAAGGGCTTTTCTTGGTGTTAAGACTCAGCATGAGCACCCGTTTGAGACTTTTTTACATTTTATTTGTGAGACAGCCTCGTTGCTGGCCTTGAACTGATCCTGCTCCCAAGTGAGGACAATGAGAATCAGCCATTGTAGGAGGGACTTAGCCTAGCAGACATGGCTGCAGTGCTGGTACTTGCGCCCCTCGAGCCAACTAGAGTCTGCCCACATGGCTAGAGACTGCTGCTGCTGCTGCTGCTGGACCAGGCAGTGGAGTGAGCCAATGAGAAAGAGTCAGTGCCACATCTGGCTACTTGAGAGCCAATGAGATATTGGGAGTGGGGTATAACGGTTTGCCGAGTTCCAGCGTTGAATGAGTCTGCTTTTGCCACTTGCCTGACTCCTGGAGTCTATGTAGTGGACTCTGGGCCTTCTTACCCCCATCCCTGAGGCTGTTAGTCAGGGTCGCCAGCAACAAGCCGTCACACCTGATTTATACTAGGCTGGAAATAGAACCCAGGTGTGATCCATAGTTTAAAATATCAAGTTGGCACTCCGTGGATAGAGAGCCTCCGGGAGGTATCATCTACATTATGTTGGCCTGTATGGGAATATTGTCTTGATTGCCTTCGCTGACATAGCATTTCTCAACTTGGGCGTTGAGACCCCTTTGAGGGGTTAAACGGCCCGTTCACAGGGGTCACCCAAGACCATTGGAAAACAGATATTTACATTATGATTCATAACAGTAGCAAAATTACTGGGATGAAGTAGCAACGAAATACTTTCAATGGTTGAGGGTCGCCACAACAGGAGGACCTGTGTTAAAGGGTCGCAGCCTTTAAGAAGGTGGAAAGCCACTTACGTAGGAAGACCCATTTTCGGTGCGGGCAACAGCTACTGGTAACATTGCAGATAAAAGGACACGAAACAAGGAAATCATTTTGCTTTATGGGCATTTATCTTTCACTCGTGAGAGCCGATTATTCATCCATCCTGCCGGTGACTCTGCTGACCCCTTCAGGGATATCAGAACCTGCTTCTGCTCTGGATTGAGGAACAGTGACTCTCTAGGGGTCCTCTGGGCTTTCGGTGGTGGCAGATCGGGACTGTGGAAAGCACCCCTGCCTTCATGGACCGAGCTTGTGGACGACTGCGGTTCTTAGTCTCTATTCTGTTCTACTCTATCACGTAAGCCGGTCTGATACATTCTCTTGTAACAGATATATTCCGTCTGTCAGTTCTGTGCCTCTTGAGAAGCAGATGAATACTTCAGACTTCGGCGCAGGCTTAGAAAGCATTCCACCAGCTGAGACCTCTATCCTCAGTCTGGGACTTATTTCAAAGATTTCCTGTGAAAGAGAAAAGTGCCCGGCGTTCTTTTGACATTTCTTCTGTTAAAGCAGGAATGAGTAATATCCTCGTGGTTAAGAAATGCCTGGTACCTGGGGGTGAGGAACTCCCACCCCCTGATGTCAAGGAGGCTCAAACGGTCCAGCCCTTTCTCCAGTTGTCAAGCTGGTTCTTATTTATATCTGTGAGTTGGTGGCCTCTGGTTTGCTGTGTCCTTTGAGCGCTATAATCAGTGTGGCACAGCCGTGGTTCCGATCCTATGAATAGTTCTGTCCCAAGCCGTTGTTAACATCTCACGGGTGCCTTCTCTTCTCCGAATCTTAATTTTCTCATGAGTAATTGGGAGAGAGGGCAGAGCAGGCTTAAATCAGAGCCTTAATCGGATGAGTTATTTCTGGCTGCTTTAGACAGTCCATCCTGCTGGGAAAGAAAGCGAGAGGAGCTTTTCCTCAAGGCCCCTCCTCTCCCTTCCTTTCTGAAAGCAAACCAGGCTTATTTAGAATAGGTCGAAGCAGAAAGCTGGTACCATTTCCTCCGTTTAGGCGACTTTGAAGTGTTGTCTCCAGGCCAACATCACAAGATACCACTGGCACACTCGGAATCTTCTAGAAACGCACTTGTAGATTTGACCTAGATGTACCTCATCCAAAATGTGGGTCCCAGCAGGGAGTGGAGGGAGAGAGAAGAGAGGAAGGGGAGAGAGGGTAGGATGGGAGAGAGGAGGAGGGAGAGAAGAATACTCAGTCCTTGTGCATGCGTCCATAGGCATGCGTGGTGCATGTGTGGAGGTCAGTCTCCAGTGTGTCTTCCGAGGCCTTCTGTCTTCTGAGACCAAGTCTCTCACTGGTCTGAAATGTGGTCACACAGGCCAAACGAGTGGCCCATCAAGCTTCCGGGGATCTGTCTGTCTGACTTCCCCCCTTCCATCTCATCTCCACGTTGTTGGAAGTACGGGTGTGTACGACCACGCTCAGCTTAGTAACGTGGACTCTGGGGATCTGAACATGGGTCCTCATGATTGCAGATCACACACTGTACTAACTGAGCGTCTCCCAGTACTGAAGCTTCTGTTTTAGAAGCCCTTCGGTGATTCTGTTACAAGCTAAGGATTGAGAAGTGTTGCTGTAGCCAGAACCATTACCACAGAGGAGACCGGCTCTGATTCTGGAGGATAGAACTGGGCTTGGGGGCTGAGTGGGTTAGAACTCACCTACAGGGGCTGAGCCCACTCCCAGGGTCCCTCCCTCTCTACTCACTAGAGAGAAGGGAAGAGGGAGGGGATGGTGATAACGAGTTGAAATGGAGATGGTGTAGACAGCTTAAGGCAAGCTATACATCACACAGACCAATGGCAAGGGTGTAATGTGTAAGAATATCCGCCATAGGCTTTTCCAGAGGCTCATTCACCTTATACTGCTTTAGGGATTGTAAGGTTTGGTTTTTATGAACGTTTAAAAGTGCTTGTACTGTGTGTGTGTGTGTGTGTGTGCCATGTGTGGTGTCTGCTGTGCATGCAACACGCAGCCAGTGCAGAATAGTGTTCTGACCCACCCCCCCTCCCACCCCCCAGCTGGAGTTACAGGCAGCTCTTCATCCATCAGTCACCAGTGGCATCTTCGGCTGCTTCTCCCTTTTGGTTATTGTGAATCCTACAATTCCGGGCTTATAGATTTATCACTGACATCCTGCTTTCAGTTGATGTGGGCTTATATCCAGATGTGGCTGCTGACTCCCATGGTAAATGTATGTCTAACTTTCTCAGGAACCTCTATTCTTCTGTCCCTCTCCCCTTTCTCCCCCCTCCCCTCTTTCCTTCTTCCCCCTCCTCTCCTCTTCCTTCCCTTCTCTTCTTTCTCCCCTCTTCTACCCCGTCTCCTCTGCCCTTCTCCCTCCCCTCCTCTCTATTGTTAGAGACAGGATCTTAGTATGCTGTCCTGACCAGCCTAGAACTCACTATATAAAACAAGCTGGCTTTAAACCCAGACCCTCAGAGATCCCCCTTCTCTGCCTCCTGGGTTATGAGATTTAAGGCACAAGTCATCTACATTAGCTTTACCCTGGTTTTTGTAGCAGTTGCACTATTCCATATTCTCACCAATCATGCATATGGATCCATCCCTAATTTCTCTCCATCTGCTCCTACACCTGTTCCTTTCTGGACTTCATTTTGCCTCTTTTTGTTTTTATGATTGTCTTAGTTAGGCTTTTACTGCTGTGAACAGACACCATGACCAAGGCAACTCTTATAAGGACAGCATTTCATTGAGGCTGGCTTCCAGGTTCAGAGGTTCAGTCCACTATCATCATGGCGGGAAGCACTTGGCAGTGCTAGCTTGGTGCTAGAGGAGCTGAGAGTTCTACATCATGTTCTGAAGGCAAATAGAAGACTGGCTTCCAGCAGCTAGGATGAATGTCTTTTTTTTTTTTTTTTTTTTAGATATTTTCTTTATTTATATGTAAATTTCTCCTTTCCCAGGTTCCCCTCCAAAAAACAAACAAACAAACAAACAAACAAAAACAACAGGAACAAACTCCTTTTGCCTCCCCCCACCCCATGCCTGCCACCCCACCCTCTCCCACTTATTGGCCCTGGCATTCCCCTACACT
>JADRCD010231470.1:0-16376 GCA_019843815.1 Montemys delectorum
CGCTCAGTTAGCAGTCTGAGGGTCCGCTCAGTTAGCAGTCTGAGGGTCTGCTCAGTTAGCAATCTGAGGGTCCACTCAATTAGCAGTCTGAGGGTCCGCTCAGTTAGCAATCTGAGGGTCTGCTCAGTTAGCAGTCTGAGGGTCCATTCAGTTAGCAATCTGAGGGTCTGCTCAGTTGTGAATATCTTGCCTTTAATTTTTAAATTGCACACCATATGTTTTAAAGTGATTTTCATTTTTGCATACAGCTTTAATGTCAGACATGTCATTTAGTCTTTCTTCTAAGGTGTTTTCCCCCTTTTCTGTTTCCTCTAGAAAGTGAGTATACTTCACAACTATGTTTGCACTTCACTGAATTCACTTACATTCTGTACATTCTGATTTTATTATTCCTATTAAATGGATTTTTTTTATTTCAACTGTGTCTTCATTCCCATCTCCTCCTCTATTTCTTCTTACGCTCATTTTATTTCCTTCCATCAGCTTTTCATGTCAGCCTGTTTTCCTCCTCGGGTGCTCTCTTTTGTTTCGTAGAAGTCATCTCTTTCTGACTAAACTGAAGATGCCTAACAGTTTCTCGACTTTGCTCTGAGCCTTCCTGGCACCATCTCTGAGGTATGCCCTTCATCTTTCCAATGCTGGTTTTCTTTCCCTTACTGAATGTTTTCTTTGCTCCTCAACCAAGAGTAGATGTGTTTAGATTGACACTATAGCCCGGATAGTCATCAGGCCTGTATTTAGGTTGGAAGACTCGGCCTTAAACCACATATGCGGAATAAGTACATGAGCACAACCCCCAGGCAGATCCCTTCCACCCAGCACAGCCTTGCTCAGAAGACTCCTCCATCACGGTATCTCCTGCCCTGTTCCTCACGTGCTTTGTTAGAGAGTCTAAAAGGGCTTCCTAAGTTTGTTAGCCCTCTGTGTGGTGTTGTGTTGTGCCATTGTGTTTTTTGAAACAAGCAGATGATGTCCTAGCACTTTCTCGGTAGCCCAGGCTAGCCTCAGTTTTTCACTCCTCCTGCCTGAGCTCTTAGGTGCTGGGTTTCCAGGCACACACCACCACTCCCCACTTGTTAATTCTTTGCCCCTTTGTATAGTTTCTCCCTTGCAGAAACCACTTCTTTCAGGCTGTACTACAGACTCTCAGCCCACCATCACACCACAGTGCTTGCTCTCTTATTTTGTGGAGTGTGTACCCGCAGCCTTGATGTTAAAAGACTAGGGGAGCGATAGAGGGGGTGGTTTGTCCTCAGAGTCAGACGAGGTTCACGTCAGTTAGCTCAGCTGAGCAGTAGAAGGGAGCTGATGTTCGGTTCTGGGGGATCAGAAAGCACAAGCTTGACGTGATAGGCAGTGAAGCCAAGCACTAAAGTGAAGCCAAGCACCTAAGCCTGGCACCTGCTGTCACTGTGCTTTTCCTTCCTGATGAAGCATCTTGTTGTAAGCTTTGCCCTCGTTCTACCCTGTCATAGGCACGGGGGAGGAGGAGGAGGAAAAAGCTGTGCTAGGAGCGGTCGAAACCATTTTAAATGCTGTTGAATGCTACTGTTTTGTTTTGCTTTTTCTTCTTTTTTTTTTTAACTTTCTTTTAAATGGATTAAAAACTAGCTTATCCCTTTGTGCGTGATACCTACCTGTGTCTGTTCTCAGGCCATGCGCAGATTGTCCATCTCCTTCTAGAAAGAAACAAGTCTGGAACGATCCCTTCGGACAGCCAAGGAGCAACACCCTTGCACTATGCAGCTCAGAGTAACTTTGCTGTAAGTTATGATTCCCCTTTCTCTTAATAAAATGTTTATTTTGATATAATTATAGCTTCAGATTCGATATAAGAAATAATATGCCATTGTCCCATGCCCCTTTTGATCAGCCTATGATAGACAGAGTACAGTGCTATCAAAAGGAGGTTGGCACTGATCTAATTCAGACTGCGCTGGGTTAAAGTTCATGTATCTGAGTTGGTAGAGTGATTGGCTCTTAACCATCATTCTGTCAGACACCACGATGCAGGTAATGGTCTGCGTTCTTATAAGGTTCCTAGTCACCTGCATTCTATATTGCTTTACTTAAATACTCTATATAACTTTTGCTTTACGGTGAGTGTACTGCCTTACTTTGTGACCTTTATAGCACTAAGGATGTCTAGCTGCTCACACCCTAGAACTGTCTTGAGACAATTGACTTTACAAAGTCTTGAAAGCTCTGCAGCAAGACTTTGCAGCTGGAAAAACCAACTTCTGGAATCCCAACTGTGCAGATTGCTAGCTATGTGGCCTCACACAGCTTTCTTAACGTCTCTGAGTCTTTGTGTCTTCATAGATAGGTTGGTAACTATAAGTCTTCTTTCAGGACTGCGGGAAAGGTAGAGCAAACTTAGGTAAGTGTCTGTTGCACCGGTGTGGAGCAGGAATCTGCACAGGCCATATCCTGTGAGGGCAGTTGTGTACACACGAGAGCAGGTGTCCAAACACAGACTACATTCTTAAGATTCATATTGGTGATTGTGGATTGTATACATCTGTGAAGGCAAAAGTGTGAATTATTATATCTAGAGCTCCTGACCATTATCTATAGTTCTTCCCTGCTGGATCACAAAGTGCATTGTTATCTATTATGTCCTGGGTTCACTTGGCAGCATGAGAGTGTGTGGTCTGACCCTGAGACATTAAAGAGGCCACAGTTGGTTTTCTGTCTTCATCGTGAGTATACAGTGAAGCTCTCAGTAGCTCTGGCCTAGGCAGAGTAGAACTCCTACTTTTTGACCTCAGTGTTCTACTGAGCATCTTATTTTTATTCCTTCTTACTCTGCAGAAGCCAGTTTGATCCTGTCTTGTATGCTAGTGATTCTACTGCCTTTCTTTTAAATAGGTCAAAAACTCATGGGTGCTCTTTGTGACAAGAACATTGTGTGTCTGCTCTTGGGTTGTTCACAGGCTGGCCATTTGTACACTTACACTCGTTCCTTCATGGCCTCCCTAAAACTTTACTCAATGCACCACCTAGAGTTTTGGCAAACCATTATCTTTTATTAACTCTGGACATCTCAATAATATTTGGAGAAGTGGTTCTGTCTTAACACAGATGGGAAAGTCACGTGGCCCAAGCTGAAGGGTCCATGGGAATGAAAACTCAGTACATGACTCAGCAGAAGCCTGTGAGGTGGGTCAGAACATCCCATTTACAGGTTCTGAGAGATTAAATGCCTTGCCCATGATTGTGAACCAGATTTCAAACTCTAACTTTAATACAAATACGAATAATTAAATACTTATCAGTGGGAATAAGAGAGAATGGTAGCATATTACAGATGTTTAAATTAAGTAGTCTGTCAGTTTCTGAGTTGATTTTAATAATTATGCACATTTCTAAGCTCTGTTGCAAGCTTATCGATTACTTTAGCTTCTGTTAATTCCACATATGGTTGCTATTTTCTTTTTTGAAAAAAAAAAAACCAAAAATAAACAAATCAGGAAATAGTTTTAAAATTAGGAAGCCTTACCATGCTGTGGACAGATTGCTGGGAGTTCCAGGTTTACATGGAACTTTTCCTGTACCTGCCTCCGATATTTATGTGGTCATAAACCTGTATTTCATGCAGTGCAAAACAAGGACTAAATTAGATGAGCCATTGTATGTATTCTTTTTTATTATTGTGTATGTATAGGTGTTTTGTCTGCATGTATGTCTGTGTAACATGGCTGCCTGATGCCCTTGGAGAGCATAAGAGGGTGTCAGCCCGTCTGCGAGTCAAGTTTCTGATGGTTTTAAGCCTCCATTCAGGTGCTAGGAACTGAAGCCAGCAACTAGAGCTCTTGAGTGCTGTGTTAGCTCTCCAGCCCAGCCCCAGTTCTACATATAGAATATTAAGAGTCAGCTACAGAAAGTTCTTTTTGAAACTCTTTTATATTTATTCGAGCACAAGTTTCTTGGTCTTCGTAGAAATTAGTGTCTGAGTTTTAGACAAGATATCAGCATGGGAATATTAACCCAGGTACAAGAACTGGGGATGAACTCGGCAGCTGCACAGCACTGTACAGCATAAGCAAGCGGGGCCCTGGACTTGATCCCAGCACTGAAACCAACAGTGTAACCCAACTGCTAGGCACTGCTAGAACTGACTACCCGGGGTCCCTACTTTACCATTATTCCAGAGGCAGGACCTTAAATATAGGAATGATTAAATAAAATTTCTTAAATGAGTTAAATGCTACATTTTACAGTAACATTTGATTGGTAATCAACAAATGTATTAACCACCCAAGATTTCTAGGAATGAAATACACAGCGAGACAATCTGTTTGCCTTCTCTAGAGGCACACGTGAATATGGGGTCTCTGCAGGTACAGCGTACAAGCAAATGTATAACTTAATGGTGGTGGTAAGACTGAATTCTTTAAAGCCTTCTAATTTTCATTTCTAACAGTGGCCTTAAAAGTTTGAGAGCTTGATCAAAGAGACTCATTCTCAGTTATGTTACACTTGTCATCTCACAGTTTCATTCATCCCCACCTTCTTCCCAGTAAGTTCCCTAAGTCCGTGTTTTCTGGGTTTAGTAGGGTTACCTGCATGAGTGTGAGGCTATTTACTGCAGCGTGGGCAACTTAGCACTAATGAGGAGTGTGGCATGAGTTCCCCCAGCCACCACTGACTGTCAGAGTCCCTCAGAGAGGGGTGAGGCCTCACAAGCCCTTCTCCCTTCCCCAGACATGTTGATAGGCCCAACAGCCA
Source organism: Montemys delectorum (assembly GCA_019843815.1). Lineage (NCBI taxonomy): Eukaryota > Metazoa > Chordata > Mammalia > Rodentia > Muridae > Montemys > Montemys delectorum. The sequence continues at coordinate 4,732 of JADRCD010231470.1, forward strand.
CAGTGAGTTCTCCATGCACCAGCCTTTGTCATGTGCAGAAAGCACTGCTGGGCATCAGCCCTTCCCAGCCTCTGGCTCTTACAGTCTTTCTACCTCTCCTTCAGCATTTGCTGGGAGGGGGGCAGTCATCACCCCAAATTTAAGGGCGTTGAATGAGAAAATTAGATCATGCTCTTGAAGTGTTCCAGAAGCAAAAACCATTATAAGGGAAGAAGTCTTCATTTTCTATCGGAATTGAAGTTTTATTAGTCATTAAAAAACATCAGGGGAAGCCCTTGTCTTCATAGACTCACACAGGTGTTTTATTACCAGGTAGAGATGCTCTCTACCACTGCAGTGTTTCAGATAAAGTCTCTTACAGGAAACGGTTCAAGTGTTCTTAGAGCACCCTTCAGTGAAGGACGATCCTGACCTGGAAGGAAGGACATCTTTCATGTGGGCAGCAGGCAAGGGCAGTGACGACGTGCTCAGGACTATGCTGAGTCTGAAATCGGACATCGACATTAACATGGCAGACAAGTACGGAGGCACAGGTAGGGACTGGCACATGTGCTCACGGTGCTGAAAGGTACTGAAAGGTGCTACCAACTTTATAATAGAGAAAGTTGAGGGCACTGTTTCTAAGATAATATTGAGTTAGCTTTTTACTTTTTAAGCTTGAGTTTGCCAAGATCTTACTCCAAAGGCTTTATTTCTTCCAAGTATTATGGCTAAAATTAGTGTCTCTACCAGGTAAAAACCAACATCAGGTTTATAACTCTGGCTGTACCTTAGACACAAGATAGAAACTTGTCTCATCATTTACTTTCATATTAAAAAAAAAAAAACAAAACAGAAACTGACAACTTTGCATAGTTGGTGCTGAAGAAATAGCTCAGTAGGTAAGGCACTCGCCATGCAAGTGTGAGGACCAGACACTGTGAATGGGGCTGGAAGGCCAGTCAGTAATCCCCACGCTTGGGAGGAGACAAGAAACCCACAGAGCAAGCTGGCTGACCTGTGGAGTCAGTGAGACCCAGTGTAAATATGCAGGGTAGAGCACAGTCAAGGAACCGATGTCAGCGTTGGGCCTCAACACACGTGTGCATACTCATACATGTACACCTCAACATACATAAATATATATATATATATATATATATATATATATACATGTGCAAAAAACTGTGCATATTTAGTAGCTACTAACACTTTAAAATACGTTTTAAGGGATGTACATATCTAACTGTCTTCTCAACTCTCATTTTTAATGCTCTGTTTGAGTAGTATGACTGCATATCGCTGTTTCATGTTAGAACTTCCCATGACTCCAGAGCCTTCACTGCTTGACAGCCTTATCTGTCTTTACCAGACTCATGCATCAAGTTTTCTTTATTAATAGAGACCTGTAACTGCATACTGGTTACTAAGAGGCATAGTATTTAGCATCCAATAAAAGTCTCTTCTTTGTTTCAAATCCCAATTGCAAGTCAGGAGGAAAAGAAAATCTCTAGTGCAACAGCGAGTGTGCCAGAACTCAGCAGCGGCCTCACTATCCATCCACATACCACACCAACAACATGTACATGGCCAGAGCTGGGGTCAGGGGCAGGAAAGAGGAGAAAAAAATTGGATTTCATTTAGCCACAGTGAGGTAGAAATCATAAGAGAAAGAAAAGCATTCTTAAAAGTTATTGTGAGAGCTTAGCAGAGGTTTGGGCTTGTGTTTTAGCTTTACACGCCGCTGCCCTTTCTGGCCACGTCAGCACCGTGAAGTTGTTATTGGACAATGATGCTCAAGTAGATGCTACTGACGTCATGAAACATACTCCACTGTTCCGAGCCTGCGAGATGGGACACAGAGATGTGATTCAGACGCTTATTAAAGGTGAGCTGGCACGAGTGCTTCTATTATGGTTCACACAAAAGGTAGGCACTCCAGCACACCCAGTGTGAATGCTTTCATTCACACACAGAGTCATGCATCAGAGAGTTCAGGAAGAGTGCCCAAGTGGCACCAGAAGAAAACTGTCTTCACCTGTAGCCTCGCCCGTTGGTGAACATGTGATTCAGGTGACCACTTTGCAGTCATTGAAAGAGATTGAGTCCCAACCTCTCCAAACCGTCAGGAAGTCTCTACAGCTCTGGGGGCAGGGGGGCAAAGCTTTTAAAGAGAACTGTTTTTTTTTTAAGCTCTGCTCTTCCCAATAAACGCTGTCCACACTTTCACTGCAGTTTTGCTTTGCTAGGTGGAGCACGAGTAGATCTGGTTGACCAGGATGGACATTCACTTCTACACTGGGCAGCGCTGGGCGGAAATGCTGACGTCTGCCAGATACTGATAGAAAATAAGATCAACCCAAACGTGCAGGATTATGCAGGAAGAACACCACTTCAGTGCGCTGCGTACGGAGGGTACATCAACTGCATGGCTGTGCTCATGGAGAACAGTGCAGACCCCAACATCCAAGACAAAGAGGTAGGAACCCTGTGCCTTGTGTGCCACCAGCTCCACAGTGCGTAGGACCCTTCTCTGCGATGAGTTAAGTAAAAAGGTTATCACTCGGAGAAAGATGATTTCCATTGTCAGTGCTCTCTTCTAGTGCTCACCGTATCTTTATGTTATTTAACATATGTATACACATTATGATATTTAGGATGCCTTTATTCACTTAAATTTAACACCAACATTTTCTCAGTTGATAAATAATCTTTTTCATGATCACAACTGCTTAATATCCTGAAATACCAAGAGCTTTATATTCAAGAATTGTGCATTCCACCCTCACAGTGACCCGATGAAGTAGTTACTGTCATTATCCCACCTCACAGCAGAGGAAACTGGGATTTAAGTAGCTTCAATGCTAACCCTGTAGTGACAGAGCTTGGGAGTGGGGAGCCCTTAACTAAACTCCCAAGTTCAGTGATTAACTCCCGTACATGGACAAGTCCCACCTTACAACCCTGGCAGAATTATCTTCATAAATTATCTTTCTTCTTTTGGATTATTCCCTTAGAATAATCCCTCTAAGGAGATTAAAGAATCAAAGTAACAAATGCTATACAGTATGATCGACTGTGGTGTGTGTGTGTATGTGTGTGTGTGTGTGTGTGAGAGAGAGAGAGAGACAGACAGACAGACAGACAGACACAGACAGACAGACAGAGAGGCAGAGACAGAGAGCAGAGAGACAAAGAGAGAGAGAGAGACAGAGAGACAGAGACAGAGAGAGCTGCCAGAATCCTCAAAAGGATTTAATCCATACCTCCTCCTCTATGCTGTACCAGTTTCCCTCAGTTTCCCTAGCACTACTTTTAAAGAGTTATCATAAGTCAGGTTTCCTAAGTCATAAAATAGATTCTCCATTAACCATTGAGGAAATGTCTACCAAGATTGCTGTTGTGCGTAAAAACAACATAATGAGAAGCTGGCAAGATGGCCAAGTGGGAAGGAGACAGCTGACTCCTGCAGCTGACTGCTGACCGCCTGCATGCTGGAGCAGGGGTGCATGCTGAATATATTAGGAATGCACCATTTATAATTTAGCATGTTCTTTATGTTGTGCTAAATGAACAGTTTCTTACATGCTTTTATCAAGCGACTTTCCAGTTCTGTTCATTTTTACATGTAGCACTTTGGAATCCTCTGTTTTTGAACTATCTAGGATCTCTCGTGTAGTTCTGAGTGGAATTGTTGATGCTGGTTATCTTTAACTCATTCTGATTTCTCAGTGTTCTGAGTGGAATTGGTGATGCTGGTTATCTTTAACTCATTCTGGTTTCTCAGTGACCTGGCTTCCAATACTTTACCACTGCAGGAGATTTTATTTCTAGTTGCTTAGATCATACTTAGATTTCTATCAAATATTCTTTGTGCATCTACCAACATGACTACATTCTTTTCTTCTTTTTTTTCTCTTGATAATGTGAATCAAGTTGACTGAATTTTGTTCAGAGTGAGCCTCACTTACAGTGTAGTAGGTATTTGTGGGGGGGATTTTGTTTACTAATATTTTAAGACCCTGTGCTTATGTTCATGATAATTTCCCTTTCTTAGAACTTGTCAGGTTTGAGTAGAAGGAGTTTCTAACCTTATGAATAGGGATAGAAAGTTTTCTTCCAGGAATTTGTGTTGGATTGATGTTACTACTTCCTTAAGCACACGGTAAAATTTGTTGTTGAAGTCCACTGGTTGTGGGAACTTTCTTAATGCATACTTTATTAATAAATGATCCAGCTCTTTAGTGGCTGTTAGATTCTTCTGTTTCCTAATAATTTACTTTACACTTTGGTAAGTACACTTTATTGGGAATTTTTCCATTTTGTTCAAAATTTCAGGGGCTGGTAAGATGGCTCAGTGGGTAAGAGCATTGACTACTCTTCTGAAGGTCGTGAGTTCAAATCCCAACAACCACATGGTGGCTCACAACCATCCATAATGAAATCTGATACTGTGTACTCACTTATAATAATAAATATAATCTTTAACAAAAAAATTTCAGTTGTTTATAAAAATTGGTCACATTTGCTCTTGTCTATATTATGTTTTAGGACTTAAAGCTATTTATCCATTAAGTGCATATATTAATAATATGTATTATTTCTTTTCTTTTTAAAAGAAAAAATTTGCCTGTCATTTTCAAACCTTCCAAGGACATCTGTCTTTGTTGACTTTCTTCATTTTGAGCACATCTGTTTTTTGAATGGTGTTTGCTCCCATGTTTATTTCCTGCCACCACTTTCCTTAGGTTCTGACTTACTCTTGGTTTAGTGGGCAGGAGCCGCTGTTTTAAGACACGGTCTCATGAGCCCGACACTGGCCTTGAACTTATAACATAGCCACATATGATGTTGAATTTCTGATCCTCTTGCCCTCACCTCCTGAGTAGTCCCAAGTACTAGGGTTGTAGGTGCTCCCTTTATTTTTTTTTCTTTTCTTTCAAAGACAGAATATCACGATGTAACTCATCCTGGAACTTATGTACCCCAGGCTGACCTCCAACTCGACATCTTTTTTGTCTCAGCTCCTGAGCTTGACTGTTAGATTCTTCAGATGAAAACTCAAGTTCCTCATATTTTCAGTACCTTTGTCTAATTGTATGTCACTCCACCTCTGCTAAGCTCTGCTTGAGCTCTGCTGCAGCTTTTGGTTAAGGCACACCTTCCCTGTCATATAGTTAGAATATTTGCTTCTTTTTCCTTTGCTTTATTTGCAAGACTGTATATTATTTGGGAGTCTACTGCTTATTTTCCAAGCACCTGGACATTTCCTTATTTTATAACCTTAATTTAATAGACTAGTTACCTATTGTTCCTGTGATAAATTAGCACAAACATCCAACAGGAATTAGCTATGTCACAAGAGTCTCACCGGGCTAAGAAACCAGAGTACAGCGGGGCTGCCCTGTTTCAGAGACCTTGAGAAGCAGGGTTTCTCTTCTGTTCTGTTTGTTTTCTTTAGTTTTGTTTTATAATGTTTCTAGCATTTACAGGCTGCTTGACTCTTGGTCATCCTCCATTGTCAGAGCTGGCCAGTGCTAGCTGAGTCACTGATACCAGCTCCCCAGCCCTTTGTCCCTTGGAAAGACCTACACAATAATCCAGGATGATCTCCCCATTGCAGGACAGCTGCTTTTCTGTGTAGCATCACAAGTCAGGGATTCTAGAAGTTACAGTAGAGACATCTTTTCAGGGAAGGGTGTATTCTTCTGAGACTTTCTTTATGATCCAGCATATGGCTGATTTGGGTAGACATTCCCTATAGAACTGAGAAGAATTCCAATTCAGTCATGGTTTAATGCAGTGCTTCATGTGTATATACCAATTATCAGGTAGTGTTACATATGTCCTCTACATTATTAGTGCTCTCTGCATGTTGCTAACATCAACCATTACAAAATGAAGCACTTAAAATCTAACACTATAAAAAATTAATAAATAAAACTTTAAAACTATTTTTCAAAATTTACCACCATTATTTTGGCTCTAATTCCCTTTAATCCACTTCATTTGCCTGATATGTTTAGAATCTGGGTTAGATGTGTACATATTTAGGCTTGGGATAGCTTCCTCTCTGATACCTTCAACACTGTAAATACCTTATTTCTTTTCTGCACTTTTTCACGTTTTCTTTAGCTTTTCTTTTTTGGTTTACATTTAATTATTTATGTTTGTGTGCACATGAATGTATGTGCATGTTTACACACACACACACACACACACACACACACACACACGGGAATTTATTAGAGTGGGTTATAGACTGTCATTCAGCTAGTCCAACAACAGCTGTCTATCAATAGAAAGTCCCAGAATCAAGTAGTTGTTCAGTCCACAAAGCTAGATGTGTCACTTGTCTTCAGTTACACCAGAATCCTGACAAAGTAGGCTTTAATTCCAGTAATAGAATGAACTTGCCAGTGGGAGTAAGGCAAGCAGACAGAGAGTACGTTTCCTTTTTTGTCCTTTATATAGGCTGCCAGCAGAAGTCCTGGCCCAGATTTAAGGTGGATCCTCCCATTTCAAATGATTTAATTACCAGGAATCCCGCACAATACCTAGCCACTTGTGTTATGTTAATTCCAGATGTAGTCCAGTTGTCAACCAAGAATAACAATCACACCATTTATTTTATTGAATTTGACTCAAAATTGGGTTTGCCTCCTGCTTTCTGGTAGTGAAAGCCAAGGTTTGCACTCTTGGTTGGAGTGTCGCACAAGCAATGTAAAATCTTCCTCGGATCTCATCATAGGCAGTGCATGATGCCCTTTCACCAGCGTGCTAATTGTGATTACTCTAGTTAAGAACCATCTGTTTTCTCTATTATAGACTTCATAGCATTCCGTCCTTATCATTGATCAATCTGAGGAGAAGTTGTTTCTTCTGAGTTATTATAACCATGTGTCTGAAACTGCTTACTCCAGTACAGTTGATTTGTTCATACTTGCAGGGACGAACAGCTTTGCACTGGTCCTGTAATAATGGCTACCTTGATGCCATTAAACTACTGCTAGACTTCGCTGCTTTCCCTAATCAGATGGAGAACAATGAGGAGAGGTAAGTTATTGATTGGGAAGGGGAGTGAATATAGTGTTGTTCATCTCACATCCTTCCTTTCAATTTGAGATATTGGTTCAGAAATAGTAAGTATACTCATAAAGAAATACTGTACCAAGCAATTCCTAGCCAGAGGAAAGAGCCAAATTTCCATGGAGAATTCACTTAGGACAATGGGAACTTTGCTCCTGCTCAAAACTTTGGCTATTACTTACGGCAGGCTCACATTTGCAGGTGAGAAAAGGACTCTCTTCAAACTTATACTTAATATATGGCCAGTGAAATTCTGACTGGTCAGGCCCAGGAATTCATCCAGGCCAACAGAATGAGTTATATATGCAAGTTGTTTCTGTTACTGGAGAGGATATAATTAGTGAATAAAAGGCTGCCATCGAGTGTCTCAAACAAACATGGAGAAGCTGAGATGAAAGCTGAACATCTACAAATATCTATAAACATTGCCTTCTTCAATAACATGGTTTACAGAGATATGCTAGGATTGTCACTCAAGGACTCCACCCAGTGAAGAGGCTTAGTGATGATTGGGAGTGTAGCTCAGTTTCAAGTGCCTAGGTCCACCCACAGTATGACTAGAAAGACAGTGCAAAGTGAAGCCAAGCAGAGACACTCTATGGCTCTTGGATCTGGGAAGATGCTTGTAAATTGTAAGTAATAACTAAGTTTATGGCCAGGCATTCCCACCCTCTCCCAGAGTCTGTCTTTGTTACAGAAAAAAAAATTGAAGGTACTTCTCTCTAAGCTCCAAATGAAAAACAGAAGGGAAAGCTCCTAAGTGAGTGATTTCTTTAAAGAACGTCTAGGCCAAAAGGATGGCTCTGTAGGTAAAAGCACTTACTGTACAAGCCTAATGGCCTGAGCTCTGTCCCCAGAGCCTAAGGTAGGAGAGACCCAACTCCTGGAAGTTGTTCTCTATGTGTACCATGCCACTTGCTCACACACGCGCGCACACACACACACACACACACACACACACACACACCACAGCATATCATCGTCAGTCAGTAATTAAAAAGCAGGATTTACTATAACAGTGCTACTTCCTAGCTGCTCTATTTGTAAAGAAATAGTGGAAAAATGTTCTGGAGAGAGTGGTGGTACCCTGGCCTGCTTCTCTTTCCATAGCAGTGCACGTGGATGTACACACGTAAGAAGGTGGCATTGCTGCTTATGCTTATTGACATCCTGGCTTGGGCTTTCTGCTGAACCCATCAGCCCGTTCCCATGTGGCAGGTCCAATTGTATGTTATCTCTCATCAGTGTCTGCGTTGTTTCTTGGCTGGTTACCATCAATGTAGTGCTAATTTATACTTCTTGTGCATAGACATTAACCAAGTGATGTACCTCAAATAGACATCATTTCTGCCAACTTCTTCTGGCTCTCAGTCAATAGTTAACTGACAGCCACTCTCTTATGTCAATGGGAATATTCACAGGCTTGAATGTTTCTAAATGGAATGTGGAATGGAATGATCAGAACAACACAGTTGCTGAAACACTAGATATAAACGTCAGCCTTAAAACCTGGCTAGATATTTACATTCTGTCTGTTTGAAGCTAAGATCGATTGGACCAAAAATCCTAATTGGAGGACTTATGCATTATATTTTACTAAGCAATTCCTGCTATATTTTTGCTAGCATATCTTGTGGCTGTGCCTGTGTTATGTGTAGATGAATGCTGAGATGCAGAGAGATGGACTGATAGGACTTTACAATTTGCTTTAAAATATTTCAGCAAAAATTCAAAGGAAGAAATTGAAAGAAGTAAACATAGCAACAAAACCTCACTAAATACACATATTGTGTGCAAATTGATCTCACAATCACTTCTATTCTATCAGAATGTATTCATGAGTTGATAGAAAAGGAGGTTATATTAAACTAAGAGCTACTTGCAATTAATTATGGTCTACATTCTGTACAAACTGGTTGCATCATTGTCAACAAGTTGCTTAACTTTCCTGGATCTCTATTTGTGAAATGAAGATGTTTCATTTAGTGACTTGTAAAGGCCAGTTCACATTACTACCCTGTGCTCAGTGGCTCTCTGATAATCTCATTAGTGGATGTGCAGCCAGAAGAGACAATGTCCAATTCTTAATTCTTCAAAACTTACAAAATAGCATCTATTTATAAGTATCAGTTGAGGCTCCTTATTTAAGGTCCTCTCTTCCCCAAACAGTCGTGGCATGTTCTGAAATTGAGGTGCTCTGAAATGACCGGTTATTTTTTCAGTTATTGGGGTTTCATTGAGGAAACTATCCATGAATCTGTTACTCACCCAACACAGTCTGTGGATTCAGTTTCTTTCTTGAAGCAACCAAACCACCCTTATTCTGAAACCTCTTCCCTTTATGTGTTCTGTAACTGTTAGGTAAGTTTTGCAGAGAGGTTTTCTTTTCAGTAACCATTATGAGGTTTTTCTGAGCCTAACCTTGCATCCTTACAACCATCTCCTTTTCCCACTGGACATGATGATCCATGGTTATGTGGACTACCTCAGTCACCCTGCAGACTGCCTCAGTGTGCAGTTGTCACTGGGTAAACAAATGACTTTGGGTCCTATGGAAGTGTTCACGGCAGGCAACTACAGCATCATAACCCCACTGCGGTGTGGGTCCTGTGCTCATAAGGGCAGCAGCTGATCTGCAGGGACTGCTGCGTGCTGGGCATGGGGCAAGCCCAGTCCATCCACCACCCACTTTCCCCATTCACTTTAACAGAGACAGCTAAGACCCCAAAAGATCTGTGCTTGGAAATGACATTACTGCCATCACTGGGAGAATATTTTTACTTCAGTTTTTATACTTTAATCCCACTCCAAGTCTTAAACTATGTATCATTTAAATGATGTTTTTCCCTGTAAATTTTTTTTATTATTACTTAGTCTCATTTACTGGTCTTTTTATGACTTCTAAGTTCCATATCACTTTTTCAGAAAGGATTTCCTGTTTACTATTTCTCCAATCTTCCATGAAGTCTTCCAGTACCTGCATGGTCTCCTTCCTTGTATGTAGCTCTTTGCTCCATCTGGACTAGTTCAGTATATGATGCAGTATACAAGACTCGAGCTGGGCGGATAGCCTGCATACCATATATTTACATTATGATTCACAGTAGTAGCAAAATTACAAGTAATGAAGGAGCAACAAAACTAATTTCATGGTTGGGGGTCACCATAACTTGAGGAACTGTATTAAAGGGTCATATATTAAGAAGGTTGAGAGCCACCTCCCAGAGCTCAGCTGCACAAGACTGAACCTGCAGCCTCTTGTTTTGTATTCCTTAGAGATAAAAGGTGAACAGATTAGGTTTTGCCTGGGAAATCCCGTGGTAAGATGAGGGTCTGTTTGTTTGTTTGTTTGTTCATTTTTTGAAACAGGGTTTCTCTTTGTAGCACTGGCTGTCCTGGAACTCACTCTGTAGACTAGGCTGGCCTCTTGAGTGGTGGAATCAAAGGTGTGTGGCGCCATCTCCTGGCTGAACAAGGGTCTTACTGCTGAGTGTTAATACATCGGTTTCTCTGTACCTTTAATCGCAATCCATTCCAAATCAGTCTTCCTCTAACTTCAGGTACACACCCCTTGATTATGCATTGCTTGGTGAACGCCACGAGGTGATCCAGTTCATGCTCGAACATGGCGCCCTGTCCATCGCAGCTATACAAGACATCGCTGCCTTCAAAATCCAAGCAGTCTACAAAGGATACAAGGTCAGAAAAGCCTTCCGGGACCGGAAGAACCTCCTCATGAAGCATGAACAGCTGAGAAAAGACGCTGCAGCTAAGTAAGTGTGAGCCACTGAGATAGCTCTAAGCTGAGAAGGGAAGCTGGGTGGACGTGTGAGGGCCCAGAGGTCTGGATGGACCAATGCCTCTGTCACCTTCTTGCTCTGCCCTCCCTCTATCTTCAGAGGACTGGGGCCTTAAGGAAGGAGGAAGACCCAGCATAGAGTAAGCTACCAAGAGAGAACTTGTTTTCTTGCCGCTCCTGGCATGTGGGCAAGCATGTGTGTGTGTGTGTGTGTGTGTGTGTGTGTGTGTGTGTGTGTGTGTGTGTATGTGTGAGTGTGTGTGGGTGTGGGGGGGTGGGTGTGTGTGGGTGTGGGTGTGTGGGTGGGTGTGTGGGTGTGTGTGCGCAGGTACACATGTGTAGGTAAGGGCCAGAGGACCAAAAGTATCATTCTTTGGGTGCTGTCCACCTGGTTTTGAGACAAGTTCTCTCTGACCTTGCTAAGTAGGCCAGCCTGTCTGGTCAGAAATTCCCCAGGATCTGCCTGTCCCTACTGCCCCAACACTGAATTACAGGTATGTAATGTATCGTGTACAGCCTTTTTTTTTTTTTTTTTTTTTTTGAGATAGAGTCTCCCTATATAGAATAGGCTGGCCTTGAACTCACAGAGAACTGCCAGCCTCTGCTTCATGTATGCTGAGAATAAAAGTGTACATAGCCACACCCTGCCAGCTTTTTAAAAACTAGAGCTCTAGAGTTTAAACTCATGCAGTCATGCTGGAGCTACGAGCACTTTAACAGCTGATCCATCTCCCCAGCCACCTCTTGGTTTTTTGTTTTTTGTTTTTTTTTTTTTTTT
>JADRCD010231472.1:0-17405 GCA_019843815.1 Montemys delectorum
CATGGTTAAAAAAAACAAAAACAAAAAAAGAACAAACAGGTCTCAGGCAACACGGAAGCAGGGAACGTGGAAACCTTGCCGTTCCTTTCACACACATTCCATTGGCAGTGAGCAGTCCTAAGGTTACACGGGACTGCAGAGGATGCTAGAAGATGTCTCTCTGAAAAGCACGCCACCTAAAGTGGGAGAAAGGAGGATTGAGATTTGGGGCAGGCTACCCAAAGGGCCCTCTCCTCTTTGGTGACTTAATACAGGCCTGCCACCAGGAAGGTGCTGTGCGAATTCGCCATTCTTGTGTCTGCATGTAGGCATTTGTTCACTTAATAAATACCAAAAGACTTTCCTTTATAGCACCTCTGGGGTGAGCAGGGTCAGTGATGTGGTAGGGAGGCGGGACACCAGTATTGAGTCAGGACAGAGCTGGCTTATGGATTTTGATCATTCTTTCAGCCTCGCTTCTTTGTACATGCCTCACTGTAAGAAGGGCTTGAGGCACAAATCTATGATCACATACCACTGGGGAAAAAAAATGCCACTTACACATTTACATTCCTCAGACACTCTCTCCACCTGAGGGAGGGAGGGCGGGCGGGTGCAGAGAGCCCTGGGCACCGGTAAGAACCAGGCGAACCTCTCAGGTCCGGTAGCAGGGCAGTCAAAGCACCAAGTCAAGACTAGGCAGATCCAGATTCTGGTTCCCACCCCTAGGCCTATTGGCAGATCCTCTTTCCTCCTTGATCGGTGGCGCCCCATCTATAAAGGTGGCGCTGAAGTGGTTTGTGTGAGAGGCCTGCTCTGGTTGTATCCACCCCAGAGGTCTGCATGTTGAAGACTCAGTGCTCAGGGTGGCAGTGTAGGAAGAGTTGGACCACTGAGTTCTCACGGGACCCCTTGAGTTTTCTCAGGAGAAAGACAGAAAAGGGGCAAGCCTGGCCACGCCCAGCTCTTTGTTTTCTGGCTAGAGATCTAGTGTTCTCTGGGTTCCTCTCCCACCGTCACTCTCCTCCATCATGGGATGCAGAGCTTACACCACGCCATTTGATCTGCAGACGCCAAATCTGTGAACTGGACAATGTTTTTCCTTCCTAGGTTGCCTGAGTCAGGTTCTCCACAATGGGTACAGTGAGGGGATTTGACTGGTACTAGGCTATGGGAATATCTACTGGGGTGATGAGCTGGTCCTAAGATGAAGATGCTCCCTGGTTTTGGTTTCTCTCCCCTCTGGGCTTGTTCAGAGCTTGTGGGTCCTTGACAATTGCACTGTCCATTCTATGATGTCCCAAGAATTTGCTGAGTCCTGAGACTGTAGACTTGGGGGGCAACAGATAGGAGGTTCTGCTTGCCCCTGGAGTGCTTAGCTGACCATGAGAATTTCTAGTCCTCCATATCTTGCCTCCTACCTTCTATCCTGAGTTTCTCTCTGGTGCCCTTCAGCAAGAACACATTGCCCATGAGCTTTGCTTGTTATGAACTCCTTGACCCACAAGCCTCCTCTCTTCCCCTTGAAGGGTCTCAGTGGCCAAGGAATCTAGGTTGACAAGTGGCAGGACTTTCTGCGATGGATGGAAGGTTTCTAAGAGGATGGGGGTTGGGAGGACAGGCTGGGTGGGAGAGGGCTGCGGCAGAGCCAGAGCAGAGTGGAGTGCGGGCCATGCCTGGCTGTCTGCTGAGTGGAGAGCTGGAATTGTGGGTTTGAGTTGGAGAGGCAGGGAAGGGTTAGAGTTAGGAGGCTGTTCTGCGCTCAGTAAGCAGGATCAAAGGAACAAATCCAAGAGCCGAGAGGACCTGGGGAAGAGCTTTGTGTTGAGGAAGTCCCGAGACTCAAGTCTGGGCTGTGGAAGGACAGGCTGAACAAGGCACCATCCAGGCTGAGCACTTGGGAGTGCAGGACTTGAGGTTCAAAGCACAGCAGAGAGCTAAAAGCCCAAGGCAGGATCCAAGGAGACATACTGTCCATTCCAGGGCAGCCCAAGAATTCATTGTGGGTGTCAAGCTGGTGAGGACCTGGGAAAGTGTCCAAGCCTGACATGCTTTCTAAATTTATACCTTCTTCAGCTTGAGTTATTCTCTACTGGGAGGGATTTTTTTTTTTTTTTTTTTTTGTTCTCAAAACCTGATTGGATCAGTCAAGGGACATTCCAAGCAGCTGTCCTAGACCAATTATTGCCCTGTACAGCAGAAATGAGGATTGAAGAGGAAGAGGAATGTGGAGACAGCCAGGGTAACCAGGGACAAGGGTCTGTTGGAGAGAGATGGAAGGGCATGGTGTTACCCCGGCCCTGAGTGTTGCGCTATTGAGTGGGTGCTCACTGAACACAGGAGAGAAAGGGTACCTGAAGCCAAGTCCCTGGGTACCCAGGAACATAACAGCTAGACAGCATGGCTCGGAAGACTCCTGTGGGCCCAACCTCACTGAGCACTAGAGGACTGGGAGCTCAGGTGGCACTGTCCTCACGGGGGCTACTGTCAGAGCAGAAGGTCTAGTGCCACCTGGGTGTTGATACTGAGGGCGACGCATACTCACCCACCAGACGGCAGTGCACGTTGATCCTCCTTAGAAAGTCGTTGTCAGGACCTGGTAACAGGGGCGCTTCTGCTACGCCTCACCTTCACTGAAAAGCACCCAGAGGGTACTGGCGTTTATTTGGGAAGAACGGTAAACTTGGGTGAGACCATGTCTGTGTTCGAGGAGACAGAGGTAGGGCAAGTTTTTAAAAGATAAGAATGAGGATGACGTTAGATGTTTTAAAGCAATAATCCTTGGTCACAATGGCCAGTACCCATGTGGCCCCAGCCCCAGGTTGAATGAATGGCTGCTAAACATAAATCCTGGAAGACATACGTTTTACCTGAGGCTGCTCAGACCGCTGTGCAAGCTGATGTTTCTGGCAGTCTTTCGGGATGGCCGTTATCCGGCAAGGTGTTAAGAAGCCTTCTTTCCTAACCTCCTACCTGTACACACCCTGGCTTTTAAACACAAGCAAGCACCTTCCTTTTTTGATTCTTTTATGCTAAGCACGTCCCAGCCTTATCGCCAGAAGGCACAAGAATGTCTAGAGCCATCGGGCCTGTACCACACTCAACTGGACAGGGTCTGTGTGTCCCGAGAGGGCAGAGTGGACAGAGAAAGCATGGGATGTTTCTGAAGAGTGAATGCGGCCGCTTGTTTAAGATGTGCTAAAGTATACGCAAAGCACAGTGAAAGGAGGCTGGCTTCAGCAGCCCTTGTGACAAGTCTCTGTGAAAGTGTCAATGCGGATAGCCCTAAACATATGCTTATCTACCTGAGTACATAGGAGGGACTTTGAAGAAAATTGAAGTAATAATTAAGCTTCACAGACGTCAGACCCCAGCTGCTCCAGCTGGAGACAAAGAGGCACCTGTGTGCATGGGCCTGTGTCACTCCCTCAGTTGACCTGGAGGGAGGTTGGTGTTTGCTACACCATGATCACTGAAGCAGGATAGCTGGACTCTTTGTACTTTTTGATGTTTATAGCTGTTTCACATTGAGAAATCACCCAGTCCTTCCAGTCTGTATAACACTGACCCGTGTGTAGTTGGAGGTAAAGGCTGAGGATAAATTGAGTCTCCTAGGCTGGATAAGGGGTCTTGAGCTGGGCCTGTTGGTACAGACCTGTAAGTCTAGTTTCTCCTGAGGCTAAGGTAGAAGGATAATGAGGTCAAGATCTGGTTGGGCTATAGAGTGAGTTGAAGGCCATCCTGGCTGATTTAGTCTCAAAAATGTAAACAGAGAGCTGGAGATGGTAGCTCAGTGGTAGAGCATTTGCTTGGCGTATATGGGATCCTGGATTCATCGTCTCTGCAGTCAAAGGGAAAAAAAGAATTTTGATATCCTAATGTCGTTTTTCCTATTCTGAACTGCTTAAGACTATTTGTAAAGTTTTGGACATGCAAATAAGGAATTACAGCTTTAAGAAAAGCATTGTGCTAAGTCTCTAGCTTTTTTACATATATATATAAAAATATTTAATGTGTATAAGTGTTTGCCTGCCTGCACGTATGAATGGATACCACATGTGTGCAGTGCCTGCAGAGGCTAGAAGATGGCATCAGATCCTCTAGAGCTGAAGTTACAGATGATTGTTGGCTGCCACGTGGGTGCTGGAAACCAAACCAGTCTCCTACAAGAGCAGCAAGTGCTCCTAGCCACAGAGCTGTCTCTCCAGCCCCTAAAACTCCATCTTTTTGCCCTGGGTTTTTGCCCCTATGTTCATTCCAAAGATGGGAGAAGAAAAGACCATGAACCCCAGTCATCATGGCCAAGTCAATGAAAGCAAGCAGTTAGTTAAGCAAGCTTTTTTTTATTTGTAAGCACTGGCTGCCTCCCCCTACGCCAGGATGTAAGAGGTCAGCCTTAGACGTGGCTTTTATAGCTCAGAGGTAGGGGACTCCCAAATGGGGATCTGCCAGGCAAATAGGTGGAGTTACAGGAGCAGGACATAGCAACTTGGTCATTAGAAGGTCCTTATAACAAAAACAAGTGGTTATAATAGCCTTTTGAAACAAAGGATGCAAGATGGTTATAACAACTTTTTGAAACAAAGACATTGTTGCCATTTCCTAGAACAGGAATTAGAGAACCATTTGTAGTTAAGGTTACAAGGTGGAGCATAGCCCAATCCTTGAGAAACAGGAATGAGCCTCGTTTGTCTTTACTATAAGATGAGTTCAAGTCTAGGATGGAGGCAGGCTGGTCTATCACCCACTCCCAGCCTTTCAGTGCAGGAAGCAGGCAGTGTGCAGAATAATTAAGATTGACCCTGGGACAACTAACCAAGGACTTGGGAATTGGAAGGGGCTGGTCCAAGTGGACAAGCTAAAATAGGACTTGGGAGAGGCAACAGTGCTCTTGGTTATCTTGAGGATTTCCTTTGCTTGCAGAAAGCCAGGCTGGAGGCTGTGCCTGGGTCTTCTCCAGGACAGCCACAAGTACTGGAGAAACCTGGGGGGTGGGGGAGGGGGGCTCAGCAGGGATCAAGATGATTGTCCCCAAGATCCCAGTGGGGAGCCACCCTGAAACCAGTGCTCCACAAGGAAGTAGGGACCAGACTGCTGTGGGTGGGGAGATGACGTTGGCAGGTCTCACAGCCAATGATGGCAGGAATGAGTGTAACCCAGCATGCCTCCACTGCCTGGGGACTGTGTGGCCTGGTGTGCTCTCTGCCGACATACCAATTGACTGCAGGCCTCCCGGGGCTGACTCTGGAGAACTGGGGGTTGGGGGCATCAGCCTTACAGAGCCCAGCCCAGCCTTACAGACTCAGCAGGCTAGATTAGGCAGGCAAGCTGTGGTGGGGGAGTGAGTTAAGTGTTCAATGAGAGATGCTGGCAGCATGCTAGGTCACGTGGTGGTAAAAATGCATGGAGCCGCTGGGGCACGTCAGGCTGCTGGATGCTGAAATTTGCCTTTGCCCGTTCATACGGAAGCATGTCCTTGCAGTGGCTTGTAATTTTCTAGCTGAATGGCTTCAGAGTGGGCCCACTTTGGAATGTAATTACCCTTGTGCTGGAAGCTCTACTGAAGTCCATACTCAGAGGAATGGACAATGCCAGACATTGTGACAGTCACCACAGGGCTCATTACCTGCAGCCTGCAGTTGCTTTGAATGTAGTGTGATGGCATTCTTATGTCCTGAAGGCCTTGGAATTGGAAGGGACTGGTCAAAAACTGCCCTGCTGCCAGTCATGTAGGAGGGACGAGTCTGGTCCACTGGATACCACAAGACCCTGACTTGAACGGCCCAAACCCATTAGTTCCATGCAGGTTTTTAGCAAAGGCCCTAGCAAAATACAAAAGACCCAATAGTGGACTCATTGTGTACTAGAGGCTGCATGCATGTTCTGAACAATGATAACCTAGTCCTAGGGGGAACTTGAGAATTTGAGCTTCTTAAAAGTGGCATTTTCAAAGGCAGGGACCAGTACAGGGATACAACATGTGGCTGTCTAGAGCACAGGGCTGAAAAAGGCTCCTAGGCCGTCTGGGTTTGGTAGTGATGTCTGCTCTGAGCTTAAGAGTCTGTGAGTGATTAGTGATGTCTGCTCTGAGTCCAAGAGGCTGTGGTTAGTGTGGTCTGTTCCCACTGCTCAAGTGTCACATCTCAGTAATCTATTTGTTAGGCCTCCCAGGTTCCTGATGCTTCTAGAGGCTTTCTCCAGTGTTTTCTCCTTTGTGCGTCCAGGCAGCAACTCTGAAATAAATAATACCATGCTGTTTCCACAGGAAAATGGTCATGGGAGGTTGTGAAGGAATTGAAAGCAGAAGCCCAAAATGAGACATACAACATAATTACAATTAATTACATGGTGATTTCTACTTATAACTATGTAATTGAATCGTAAAAGATTATAAACAAATTTAAATATATATATGGCCAGGAAGAAACTGGAAGGAGGCAGATCTTGGTGTTCACAGTGGGTAGATTTGATTTCTTTATGCTTGCCTCTGTTTTTCTGCAATGACCCACATTTCTTTTTCAAGCATACATAAATTAAGTGTGAGTGGGTGTGTGCATTTTTAAAAATGTTACATATTTGGGGATTTGGTGGCATGCTTTTTTTTTTAACCTCATAAATTCACAGGAAACATTAATTACTCCTCCTGACATAAATTTGAAATAGCTGCTAAGGGCTGCTCCAAACTGCTGGCTTATCCGGGGCTGAGAGATCCAGACAGCAGCCTTTGCCATCACCCACTCCAGTTGTAAGACCTTAATCTGAAAGAGTGAACAAAAGGTGGGAGTTCACAGGAAATCCAAAGGCACCTGCTATGGTTTGAGTAAATGTTCCCCAAAAAGAGACAGGCTTCCTCAGCCTTTCTCAGCCCCTGCTATGGGAACTTCTGGGGATGGTTGTGAGCACTCTTGTGAGCGGAGGGCATGCCCTTGCGGTGGGAAGGTGGGGTAGAGGGACTCCAGCTCTTCCTTTTCCTCTTTTGTTCCATGGCCACAAGGCAGATGCCCTTGCTCCATTTTGCCTCCTGCCCACAATGTGTCATCACTAGCTGAAGGTAGTGGGGTCCACAGCCTACAGACCCTCCAAAATGGCGAGCCAAAACTTTATAAGTTGATTGCCTCCTGCATTTGTTGCAGTACCAGGAGGCTCACTCAACACAGGGCCGAAGACTTGTGGGGTGTTGGCTTTTTTGAGGACATTTAGAAACTTCCCAGTAACTTCCATCCCAATGCAAAGGACTTGACTTCTGTGGGACAGGAATAAGCTGGTATGGAGCCACGAGAGCGCACCTGGCATCTACAAGGTTCCATGGCTCCTGATCTCGTTCCTGTTGCCATAGCAGAACACCAGAGCCTGGATATTTTATAATAGAAGGAGGTTTTGTTTTTTCCCCTGGCTCAAAGTTGCAGGGCCCCAGGAGCATAGTACTAACATCTCCTTGGCACTGTGGCCTCAAAGGAATTATACCTCCTCTGGAATTTTAGGGAGATGAACCTTGTTTAAGGCATATTCAAGTACGTGGAACTGGCCACCTTCCTAAACGGGGAAATGAACCATGCCCATGGAGGCCTTACCTTAGTAGCTGGTGTATACTTAAGCATTGAACATGATGTTCTTTTAAAAATAGAACTATATTTGTTATCACACACACACACATACACACACACACACACACACACACACACACACACACTGGATTTCTAGTGTTTTAATAATTGTGGTTTATTAAGAGCCAAGCCACCTGCATTTTCTAATCACGCCCTTGGTGCCACCATGCCTAGTCTGGTTGCCCTGTGCCCTCCCCAGAGTGTAGATCGAGGCTCAGGTAGCAGTGAAGGCACCAGGGCGGTGAATCAGGTGGCGGTCACTTGGCACATTACAATGCTTCTTAGCCAGGGAGGCACCGCAGCTGGCATATTGCAGAGTCCCACCTGGCTCACACCACAGCCCACACGAATGTTTAAAGCCAGACTGACGGGTATAGATTTCTATGGAAGGAAATCTCAGTGCACAGAAGGGGGTTCAGGGAGTGGCCTCCAGGTCTTGGTGTAGCAAAGGCAAGGGACCCATGCTCTTCCTTACTCTTCAAAAGCAAACCAGTTACAGCATAACGGATTTCTCTAAGAAGTGAGGAAGGTGATGCTCCTCTGCTCATTGACCCAAGTCCATAAGTGTTTTGTTCCCTGGTCCTAAGAGGGGTTACAGTGATGTCTAGGAGCTCATTCATCAGAGTAGCACCCCTCAAGGCGCCCAGCCCATCTGTCAGAATACCCCTTGCTGCATGTAGAAATAATCAAGAGACGTCCAGGAGCTTCCAGGATCAACATAAAGCCATGTGGAATCAATCACAGGGAGGTGGAACGTGCAGATCCCCCTGGAGGCTTCAGCTTCTTCTAGACCAGTGGTTCTCAACCTTCCTGTGACCCTTTAATACAGTTCCTCATGGTGTGGTGATCCCCAGTCATAACATTTGTTGCTACTTCAAAACTGCAATTTTGCTACTGCTATAACACATAATGTAAATATATGTATGATACACAGGATAACTGATGTGTGAACTCTAAAGGGGTCAAACCCCACATGTTGAGAACCATTGTTCTAGAGTATTGAACAAGGGGGAAAGAGGACAAAAGAGGAGACAGGCACTCTCCAGCACTCCAGCACCATGGATAGATTCTTCTAGAATTTCAGTGATTCCAAGATGGCTCATGGTAACAGGTCCAGCCCAGAAGGCAGGGAACATGTCAGCCTCCCTGGCCTTCTCTTTCTGGGAGCACTTTAGGGTGGACAGTGTGTGCACATCTCAGGGAGCCTCACTGGATGCTTGGCCACCTCCCCACCCCCGCTGACTTGTTGGGCACTTTGGGCAGCTGGCTGGAGGTACACAGACATCAGCTGCACTCTCCCAGGGGACACAGGGCAGCCAGGAGAATGGTGGCCTCACACAGCTGTGGCAGGTGAACCCTAAGGTCACTGTCAATGCAGATGCAGGTAGAGGGGAACAGTGTATGGCTGGCAGGAAGGATGTTGCCCATTAGCACCATTGTCAGGGTGGTTGTCCCATGATGACCTTTACTGACTTCCCTGCCTTGGACTCTCCTCAGTCTTCTGTTTCAGTGTCTGGTGATGGTCAAGAATGAACAAGTTGGATGGACAGGAGTATGAGAGGCAGCATCCCCAAGGCTGGGCTGCTGCAGGTTTTGAGCGCTCTGTTTTGAAAGTGTACTAAGTGGTAGGATGCTCTCAGAAAACTGGCTGCGGTTCTGCCATCATTGCAATCTTGTTTTCTTCTTGGAAAACGCCTCTGCCTTTTAGTAAGAAATGAAGGTTGGGTTTCAATCAAATGATTCATGTAATTCCTATCGTGTTTGCAAAATCTCGGGCCTCCCTGCCAGCCCTTAAGGCCTCTGCCTTTCTTTGTGCCAGCCCCGATTTGTGCACAGCTCCACACTTGCCTTGAATGCCCCGGTCGGTGTCTGTGGTTCCACCTGCTCACTCTCTCTGTTCCATTTCTCTATAGAAGTGTCTGTCTGTGTGGTAAATGGGGTCATTTGTGGGTGACAGGAGGCACTTTGGTCGAGTGGGCAGAATGGAATTGGGTGCTTATCTGTACAATTGAGTAAACAGCCTCCAGGACTCTAGGGGATGCTCTAGGGAGTTCTATCCATCCATTTATCCTTCATTCTGTATATCTATCATCCATCCATCCTTTTTCCAACTATCCTTCTGTTCATCTGTTCATCCATCCATCTGTCCGTCCACCCATACAACATTTATGGCTAAGAGGCTGTGCTCCTGGGTATGGGATACCAACATGAATCTGTGGAGTGTAGTCTCCCTCCTCAAGGAACAAAGGATCCATTATATCATGTCCTGACAGGTGCTGGATGAATCATATACAGACAGAGGTTCTAGGACTCCTGCAGTGAGGGGTAAGCTGGCATGGGAAGCCGCCGAGGACTTCCATGTTTATAGGGTTAGAAGTCAGCTCACACCAAGTTGGAGGGCATAGATAAAGTTGGCACACTGGAGAACCAATACATCTTGTGTGGTTGGAAGGCAGGGTGGGAAACTGGGGGGGGGGGGGGGGAGCAGGGGCAGGAGGCCAGAAGAGTAAGTGGTTGGGGTGGAGAGGGACAGAGTTGTAGCCTGACCTGGCCACCCACCATGACATGACCACGAGCATGGTATTGTCTTGTGATTCCTTTACATGGTGGTCAGAATTGCAAGCCTCTCTGGGTTCAAAACCTATGTCTGTGTGAGCTCAGGGAAATTGGTTAGCCACTCTTGAACTTCTCTCATCTTGCGGACACTAAAACAGTACCACCACAGGTTTTTGAGGGTTTTTGAGGGCTCAATGAATTAACTTGTAATAGTACTCTTAGACCAGCACCCAGCCATCCAAGGGGCAGCCATCAGCATGGCTGTTGTACAGACCCATCACTCTGCTGTGACCATTATGTTGGGCTTTCCCCCCAGCCCCTTAGTCCGTGGTCACACCTCAGTGAGGTCAGCATTACTGATCCACGTCACAGAGGACAAGTTTATTTCCTCTAGACTGTGTGGCCCTTGGCAGGTGTGAACCTGTCCTTATCCCCCAGCCTGCCTCTACTGGGAAGCCCTGCCAGAGGAGCCCAGGCCTCCTGGGTCCCCAAAGAGGGGATGGGAGTCCAATTTGGATTTCAACAGAGCCCAGAAGGGATCCAGCTCAGTTTCACAGTCCTACGGGAGGACCAGCAGATGCATCTTTTAAATGTTTACAGCCATAAGACTGGGAGGCTGCGGAGTAGGGTGCTAGGGAATGTGCAGGAAGGAAGAGCGCACACCACCCCTCATTGGGGGAAGCCCTTGGCAACACTGTGGTTGGTGTTCACTGGTGTCTGAGCTTCCCTAGCCCGAGTGGCTCCCCGGGGCAGGGGTAGGAACGAGCACTGCACCCCTCTGACTGCACGTCCCTTCCTGTAGATGCCGGTGCCTCTCCAGCTCTGCCCTGATATGAGCAGAGCACCTCCTCTACCCTAGTGGTTCTTGGCTTTGATATCTTTGAGTACATGTGTGTGCAGGATGGAGCCAAGTCTCTCCACCCAGAGCTAGGAGGGCGCACCAGGCTTGGATCCACAGATAGGCAGAGCAAGTAAAGTAGGACCCACCAAGTCCAGAGTCCTCTGGGGGAACAGATGGGAGAGTCCTGGTCCTCTCAGCCCTGGGCTCTGCGTCTCTAAGATGCTATGGTGGGTGGTTGCTGTCTGTTGCCGGTCCATCTTCCCAGGGCTCTTGCTCAACCTCCTGGAGCTGGCAGCTGTAGAGGATGGTAAGAATGGAAGAATGTGATAGTCTACAGCCACAGGTTGTTTCTCTTAACCCAGAGCTAGGTGAGGCAGAGGAGACACACAAAAGGCAGAGGGTGCTCAGAGCCTTTGGACACATTTCTGGGCCTTTAAAAACAAACAAACAAACAAACAAACAAACAAATAAAAAAACATCACACCCAAAAGCAGCTTGGAGAGAGGAAAAGGTTTATAAAGGAGTACATATCCTGAATTCCACAGTCCGAGCCAGGGCAGGAACTCAAATTGGGTGGGAACCTGGAGAAAGAAGCTGATGCAGAGGCCATGGAGAAGGGCTGCTTTCTGACCTGCTCCCCGTGGCTTGCTCAGCCTGCTTTCTTATAGAACCCAGGACCACCAGCCCAGGAACGGCACCACCCACAGTGGGCTGGGCCCTTCCACATCACTAAGAAAATGCTCTGCAGACTTGTCTACAGCCTGATTTTATAGAGGCAAGTTCTCAATTGAGGCTCTCTTCCCTCAGGTGACTACATTTTGCATCGACCAAAAACTAGCCAACACAGGGCCCTTATCTCGTTTACCTGCAGTACCATCTGAGGTGGGTGGCAGTAGGCTTATTTCCACTTCACAGGCAGACAAACTGAGGCTCAGCGAGACTAGACTACCTGAACCGTTAGGGATGGGCAAGAGAGCAAGTTCATTTTTGCTGGGGAGGAAAGCACCATGCCACCAAGTAAGGGCTCACTCACTCTGAAAAGCTTTGAGCCTCCGGCTCCTTCATCTCAGGTTCCAAATGGTTTCCAGGGGGCCCCTCCTCTCGGGGCTGGGTGCCAGGCAGGCCATCTGCTTCTGGAGCTGGCTGCCCCTCCCGCAGCCTCTGCCTTCTCCCTGAACGCCTGGCTCCTGTCTGGCTGCAGCCATGGGGATGTTCCGAGGAAGAGATCTATGCGGCCTCTTCTGCAACCTAAATTTTGTTGCTGTGGGTCCTGCCTTGTCTGCACAAACAGCTCTGCTGCTGATACTCGGCTCCTGCCTGTCCTTTGTTGAGGATGTGGGATGCCTGGGGAGGAGGGAAGGCACTGGACAGCCTCCCTTGGCACCTGTTCAGGGCTTGGCTGCATCAGCTCCCTGACAGGCATCCTCCTGTCTCCTGGCCCCATGATGCACAGTAGCCCTGAGAGCTTAGCACGGAAGTCATATCAGGTCACCACCCTGCTTGATACCGTCTTCTCTTAGAGAAACTTCCCAGATCGCACCCCCCATGTTGCCCAAACCTTGGGAACCCTCCTCTTTCCATCACCACCACCAAGCAATGCCTAGCTTCTGCTGGACTGCCTTCCTGGGGATTTGGTGCACCTGTCCCCTAAATGGGGAGCTCTCACCAGCCCGGGCATTGCTCCTAAGATACTCTGTCCAGGGCCTTCCTTCCAAGGCCCGGCCATCATGTCTAAGTACGGCTCTCTTGCCTGCTCCCTCCTTATGCACATATGTATGTCTTCCCTTACTGAGCATCCCTCCTGCTAGACTAGGAGCCATGTGCAGGCAGGCGCAACATTGTGCAGTCATCTCCGAGTCCCCAGAGTCTGGCTCTAACAAGCTCCCAGCCATGCTTCTGGGCCATATTAGGTACCATGGTGACCTCTACCTTGGGAAGCAAGAGCCTCTTCATTTCTCCGTCCACGTCCTTGACTACGGACTACTTGGACTTTCCTGGGGTCATGAGTGACAACCAGCAACCAAACCAAATGTGACTTTTCTTGAGAAGATGTGAACAGACATGTAAATAGAGAGCCTGCGAGAGGCAGAGTTCAGCTTGGTGAGCGAGTGAGGAGTTAAAGGCACAGAGGGAACCTTAAAACAACTGCATCACCAGAAAGTCTCATCCTGTGAATGACAACTTCACGGATGCTGCATACGGAGCTCCCTTTCAGGGAGCCCATCTGCTGTACTCTGGCACTTCCAGAGGCCACGTGTCCGGAGCAAAGCTATATGCAGCTGTGGGGCCATAGCAGGAAGGTTCTAGGCTCTGGGGTGAGGGCAGGTAACGGCAGCTATTCTGATTTCAACACTGCAGCAGCCACATGGGCCCAGAGGGCGTTGTTCTACAACACTGGGCTGCTCTCTCGCCACCCTCCCAGCCGCCAGGAGAACAGTGACTGCGTTTCTCAGCTTCTCAAGCTCTGTCAAGATTCCTTCGAGCAGAAGTTTAATTCCAGTGTTCTGTGAGACCCCCCCCCCCCCAAAGAAGCAGCTTCCAGGCGTGAATGTGAATGTTCCCCCCGGCAGTCCTGGAGCTAGGGGCTGGCCTGTGAATGGTCGTACGAAAACCCTTCACTTCGAATGACCAGGCAAATAGCAGAACCATGGGCCAGGGCCATACAACCCCTGGGCTGAGTGGGGCATACAGAGGGAGATGGGAGGGAGGGGCAACATCATCAGGTGTGTCTGTGGGTCAGTCAACAGGGTCTACAAGCGAGAGAGAGTGGGGACGGAGAGGCAAGAGACAAGACAGTCTGTCTGGTCAAGTCTCATTTTCTTGAAAGGCAACCTATGGGTATATCTAAGCACAAGCTAGGGAGTTGCAGCTGGAGACACTTAACCACAAGTCCAAGATGTGTAAGAGAAAAATGAGATGTTATCAGAGTGTGTTCAGCTGTGGTGGGCTGCTTTCAAAAAAACGTCGTGCTAGGAAGACAAGTCTCTTGTCAGGGTGGAGAAGTACCAACCTGTAAGTAAATAGCCCGAGATGGCTGCAGAAATGATAGCCGCTTTCTCCTAGGAGCCGGCTCCCAACAAAAGTACCATGAAATGGGCAGATGGCAGGGGCCACTAAATGTGGCCATGGGCTGGCCTTGGGGCTTCCGGGAGGCTCCGCTTTATCCTGCGTTCTAAAGCTGAGACTGTCATGGCAGTGGGATCTGGGCCAGGGATGCTGGAAGAGCCCTCTTGCTGGATGTCAGGTTGCCCACTCCCCTGCTGCCTTGGGCACTGACATCTCAGCTGAGAAGATGGCAGGCAGGGCCTCTGTAGCGACAAATGGTGACGATAAGTGCCGGAGGGGCCTGGGTGAGTCAGAAAGCTCAGGGTGGAGATGGAGAGGCGAAGACTTAAGGGAGGCAAGCAGGAGCCCCCGGCAGGTGCAGCCGTGCAGGTGGGAACGCACGCTGTAAGTGTGTGAGCCAGCTCAAACCTGGTTTGAAGAGGGAGCAGTGGGTTGGCTTCTCAACTGGGTGTCCAGGGACATCCATTAAGAGCTGAGCACTAGCCACGGGGAGGGTATGTATACCAAGGAGATGGTCAGGCATGAGGCTGCCCCAGCTAAGTATTTGGTAGCATGCCCTTATTGGCATATCTGGGAACCAGGAAGGAAGCTAAATGAAGGTCGCTAATCAGTAAAGGAGGGGAAGAAGGTCGTGATGTTTCTTCTCAAAAGAGCCTTAAGCAGGGCAACCTGACTTAATTTTGCTTAGACAGACAGGTTTGGACTCAGTGAATACTAATGTGCAAGGGTGTGTGTGTGTGTGTGTGTGTGTGTGTGTGTGTATGCATGTGTGTGTGTGTGTACATGTGATTGTGCATGGTGTGCTGACTTAACAAAATGGGGTCCATGCCAGATCTGAAACCCAAAGCTGTGGGATGCTCACTTCCCGTAAGGCAGAGCATGCCCACTGGGACTAGGGTAGAGCTTCTGTGGAGCTGGCAGGGTGCGGAGAACTCATTGACTCTGCTCCCATTATGAGCAGCCATGCAGTTTCTTTCCAAGAGGCGACAGCGGCAAGCTCCTGAAGGCTCCATGCCTTTGTGGAGAGAATCTATAGCTCACCCAGCAAGCACTCTGGGAATGCGGTGACTTAGAAGTAGCTGCTCAGAGGAGTCTCCCAGGAGCCTCTGGGCAACATCTTGACCACTGACCCGAGCAAGCGCTTTCTCAGCCTTGGCTGTGTGTGAGCCCTGAGGAGCCTCTCCAGCTCCAGACCAATCAGACCCCGGTCTCTGGAGAAGGATCCACATGCCTGTGGTTTCAGATGCTCCCCGGTGATCCTCAGTTAGGGCTGAGGTTAGAAGAGGCCAGAGTGAAAGGAAATTGCGCAGAACAAGTGTCTAAGACCTCTGAAACATATTTTATCAGGGGGTGAATATTATCAGGGTGTCAAGCTGGGCATGACAGTGGTACCTCTACTGTTTTTCCTGACCCCAAATGACCCCCCCCCATGAAGTCCCCCACTGTGGCCCATGACTGTACTAAGGAGACGAAAGATTTGCAAAGTCCAGCCTGACCACTTCTCTGTTAGTAACCATGGGCTGAGTCACCAGAGGCCCATGGTCCCAAAGCTAGGTACTCCTGAGCCAGCCCTTGGGAAGTAAAATCCTCGTGAAGGCGGGGGGGAGGGGGGAGCGGGGGTGAGGGGAGGGCGTGTTGGGGTCTGAGGCACACTCCACAGCAGCTGAGAGGAGTATGGAAGACACCTCTCTGCTGATCTCTGTGGGCCACACAGGTTAGGGAAGCAGGTCTCCTGTCTTTAGGAAGGAGAAAGAAACACACATGCTAGAGGTGCTTTTGCTTAAAGATTAAAATGCAAAGCAGAGCAAAACAGACTGGCGCTGTTAGCAGCCCGAAAGGCTGGGCTGGGAGGGATTATGGAAAGAACACAGCTTTTGAGTGGGTTGGTTGCTTACCCAGCCTGTGTGTAGGGGCTGGCCTGAAGAGCAAGGCTGGGTTAGCTCTGAGGTCCACGCCTTAGAGCTGAGCTCAGACAGCAGAGCTGAGGTCCACGACTTAGAGCTGAGCTCAGATGGCAGAGAAACCAGGAAGCAAACACGAGGCAGGCGGTGGTGAAGGATGGTGTCTGGAGAGGGGCTGGGTGAATTTTGTACTGAGTCCTGTGCCAATGTGCTGGAGCCCTTTAAACCAGGAGGTGACATATTCTGAGTGGCACCTTACCTGCTGTAAAGCTTAGACACTTAGCATCTCTGAATTCTGTTCTCATCTGTAGAGACAACAGCACAAGTAATAACAATAGAGGATTAAAATCCTTTCATATTCTGTTACCGGGGGACTGACCGCAGTAAGGCTGGATAAAATGGTGGCTGAGGCCCTTACCATGCCATAATTTTTTTTTTTTGGGGGGGGGGGGTCCAAGACAAGGTTTCTCTGTATAGCCTTTGCTGTCCCGGAACTCACTCTGTAGAGCAGGCTGGCCTCGAACTCAGAAATCTGCCTGCCTCTGCCTCCCACGTTCTGGGATTAAAGGTGTGCGCCACCACCACCTGGCTCACCACGTCATAATGATGGGCAGGGACTCCTCACCCAAAGGGGACTCTCACTCCCCACTATGGGTGCTCTGCTTGAAAACTGTGTATTTCAGAATCCAAGTGCCCTGCACTGACACCCAGAAACAAACAGTCCTGGTGAGGGTGGCACCTGCTAGCTGCTAGCTTTCTGCCAGGACCCAGCATAGGTCAGCTCCCATGACCTCTCAGGCATTGGCTTTCCAGGTGAAGAGGTGAAGTATGGTGGAAAAGTGCTTTCCAGAGAGAAGGCCAGGCAGTGGGCTCCATCCCATCAACTCTGGCTGCATTTTAGCACGAGCCCCCTGACTTACTAACTGGTAACTGGAGCTGGGGGTGGGCTCTGATTCACTGCTGGCTTGGCATGAGCTCTCCAGCTGCTCCAGCAATATTGCCTGTGGCTTTGGCTTTCCTAACTGCTTCCTTCTTATCCTCCAGGGCCCTCATCTTTGTGTCCCATGGAGCTGGGGAACACTGTGGCCGTTATGATGAGCTGGCTCAGATGTTGAAGGGGCTGGACATGCTGGTATTTGCCCATGACCATGGTGAGTACCTCCAGTTGCCACCCAGGCTGGCAGAAAGGCCTGTCCTGTCCCCTTTCTTCCTGCCCAACTCTGTTCTCTGGGTTAAAATCTACATGTGGTTATATAAGTAGGACTGTGTGTCTGACCAGCAGTCACTATCAAATCAGAGTTAGCGGACAGGCTTATTGGAAGCTTGGCTGAGAAACCAAAGTTGGGTCTGTTTATCTAGAGCCTGCCTGGGCCAAGGAGTCCTACAGAACATTTATAAAGTTCTCTCTCTCTCTCTCTCTCTCTCTCTCTCTCTCTCTCTCTCTCTCTCTCTCTCTCT
>JADRCD010231475.1:0-12235 GCA_019843815.1 Montemys delectorum
GGGAAGGTTCTTGGATGAAATGCCCAATAGTGGGGAGAGGGAACTTGTAGAGTCCATCTCCAATAGAAAGACAGGTCATCAAGTAGAGGGATGGGGTTGCCATTCCACAGTCAAAATCTCTGACCCAGAACTGTTCCTGTCTGAGGAACTGCAGGGACAAAAATGAAGAGACTGAAGGAAAGATGGTCCAGTGACAGGCCCTACTTGGGATCTATCTCAAGGGAAGACTCTAAGGCCTGACACTATTACTGATGCTATGGTGTGCTTACAAACGGGAGCCTGACATGGCTGTCCTGTGAGAGACCCAACAAGCAGCTGACTGACGCAGCTGTAACACCCAATCATTGCACTGAAGCCTGGGACCCTTACGGTTGAATAAAGAAAAGGCTGGAAGAAGCTGAGGAGGAGGGCAACCCCATAAGAACACCAGCAGACTCAACTACCCGAGATCTCTCAGACCCGGAGCCACCAATCAGGCAGCATACAAGAGCTGGTCCAAGGCCCCTGACACACATACAGCAAAGGCTGCCTGGTCTGACCTCATTGAGAGAAGATGGGCCTAACCCTTTAAAGGCTTGAGGCCCCAGGGAGTCAGGAGGCCTGTCAGGGGTGGGGGAAGGGTTGGATGGAGACATTCTCTTTGAGACAGGGGGTGAGGAAGGATGGAATGAGGATCTGGGGAAGCATGGACCAGGACAGGGGTAATGACTGGACTGGAAAAAGTGAAAAGTAACACTAAAAATAGAGATAAATTCATCTGTTGGAATATATTTTGTTTGTTTCCAGTCATGTAAATATACCAATACAGAGAAAATATCCCCTGGGTATGACTGCTAGTAGTGATACACAATTTAAACAACTACTATATAGATGGAAAACTGTTTACTCAATACAACACTGAGCCATTGAGATATATTGCAGTTCAAATTGTGACATGAAAATCTCTCTAGGGAAAATTATTAAATTAAAATAAATACCCAAGCACTGCGAGTATAGCATACTATTTTGTAGGCAGTGTGTTGTATATGTTTATAACACAGAAATTGATACTGAAGTGAATATGGATACGGTCATGGATATGTAAGTACATATGGAAATGGAGTTGTGGATAAAACAAAGATGTGGTGAAAAAGACAACCACAGCATAGATACCAACAGAAAAGCTGGTTTCAGAAGTAGAGATGGAGAGATCATCCTCCTCTGCTGCAGTTCTGAAGCTCAGCATGAACCAGTGCTCACACCCGACTCTTCTTATCACTGGTAAGTCTTACTGTTCTCAAGTAGAGTTTGACCCTAAGTGAACCTATGTGCTGATGGCCACAAATTTTATTATTCGAACTAACTCTAAAAATGCTTCCAGTCATTTTTTTTTCAAAGATTGTTAAGTAATGAATATTCTCTAGCAAATAAATCAAACCATCCACTCCCTGACCAATCTGAGCTTCGTGCATCTCATTCAGTATTTCACAGATCCACTTTAATAAAGCATTAAAAATTAGATTCCAAAGATGAACTCATGGGTTGAGAGGCTCTAATTTTTCTTCGTTTTATTAGGGGAATGATATTCTTCTTGTTGCTCAGGCAAAGCATGTTTTTCAAATGTGACTCTCTCTTACCGCAAATCCTATGCGATCTAAGAACAATGTGAGAATTGATATGTTCAGGTCATTTCTATTATATTCCATTTAAACATCCTAGTCATATGCATTTAATATTATCCATAATCATTGAAAGATATCTGAAGAATTCATGGTCTTATAGTTAAAAAAAACTTTCAGTCAAATCAAATTTTTGGAATTTCAAACACTATAAACATTGGTTCAAACTCAACACTGTATGTCACTCAAACCTAAGGAAGCATATTTGACAAATGAAGGTGACAGCTAATCCTTAGCTGACAGAAAGAGGTTGTGTTGTGTATATGTGTATGTATATGTATATGTGTGTATTCTTATTCTCATACTCAAAAGAAATAAACTAATGAAATATATCTTTTCTATTCAGTCTGATCTTTAAACTGTCTAATATGTATCAGTTTTTTAAATCAGACAATTCTAAAAGGAATATTAAATTTTGTAAACAAGAAGTAATATATAAGTGTTCAGTACCAAAAGAAAACCCATCAGACCCATCAGAATTCTTCTGACCTGTCTCTCTCTCCTTCCTCATTTCTCTCCCCCCTCTCTCTCATTCTGCCCCTTCCAGTCTCCATCCCTCCTACCCTCTCTTCCTCTCCCCTACCCTTATCTCTCCCCTTCTCTTCCTCTCTATTTTTTTTCCTCCCTTCCTTCATTCCTCACAGCTGCATATAAATATTTTTTCATGTACAAAACATCATAAGGAATTATATCACCTTCTTATAAAGGCCAACTAAAAAGAAATAATTGCCACAAATATGTTAAATCCTACCAGTGCCATGTATGATAAAGTCCCACTACTTTGAACCATTAAAATCACAAAGAGCAACATTGTTCTTAGTGAGTAATTATACTGGCAGGCGAACTAGGAAGTCAAAAGCCAGACCGATGGAAGCGGCATTTCCAGAATTCACTGAAATAAAGCTTCCAAAGCACCAAGTGGCCAGCTGAGGAACTCAGCAGCTGTACACCTATTAGCCATTTTCATGTAAATTATGAATCCAGTAAGCAAGTCGAAAATAGTGACAAACACTCAGGCTACAGCCACAGTCACTAATCAAAGGCTTGCCTTCACCTGTGCTCAGTGGGAGCCATGCTTTCTTCCTCTGTTGGCCTTTACTTTCAAGCTAACAGAACACAATTAACCAAGAAGTGGTACAATTAACAAAAAAAAAAAAAAAAAAAAAAAAAAGCGATCAGACAATGTGTTACTCAGGGAAATGCCAAGCCAGTGTCTTCCATTCTTGGCTCCATCTCTAGCAGATGATTTCAGCTTTTTCATTAAGAATGAGAATAAGCACACTCTGCTTCTCTTCTCCCCACGCCTGCCTCTCCTCCTTCCTCTCTGAAGCCTCCATGACTGTCTCTGCTGATGTCTGCCTCTGATAATAATGAAGTGGAAACAAGATATTCTAGCACAAGATCCAGTATGAACCTGGGTGTTTTGGATAAGGTCTAAGATATCCATTCTAAAAGCCAAGGCCCTCGTGATCAGTCAGCCCATTGGGTCCTTATGCTAATGTCCACCCCAGTGAATGCGGACACGAGAATGACATCCCAGGCAGAGTGTAATTCCAGAAAATATGAAACAGATGCATCCTGGGACACCATGCGAGAGAACTGAAGCCTTATTTCAGTTACTAAGGTTTAGCTTTCAAGGATGCTAGCTAGACAAAGGTCCGGGAAGCCCCATCTGTAAACAGACAGGTTTCCTGATCATAATGTCACATTTGTAACCATGTGCAATGCATTGCAGTCCAAAGTCATTCTTCATTCACCTCCTATTAGATCAAACCACGGCCTCCACCCATGCTTAATCAGGCTTCATTCTTAATGCTACTGTAAAGCTACAAGATATCACTTATTCGTCAGCAAATTCAATCTATCTACACTCTTGCCATGCATCCCCAGATATGTCCCTATTTTCCTGTATTAAGACCCTCCAGAGCCCTTTTGTAACATGTAGCGAGGCTATATTTACATCACACTTCCTCTGTACAAATCAGTACGACATAAGTAAATTATTCCAAAAACTTTCTCGGAGTCTGGGCTCCTTGGCTAAAACCCATGTGTATCACAGTTTTTACAAAAACACATACCACTTCCTCAATAGAATAGGGCGGCTCCATCTGTGTGGTTCTATTCAACTATTGTACAGCATGGGCGCACATATTTATGAATCATTTGTCCAACAGACCTCGCTGGAGCCTTAACACCTGCTGCGTAAAGCCTGTCTTCAGACATGTGATGAAAACATTTCAAAACTCAGAAGGAACCAAAACAAAGCAGCTCTTTTTAAGTTTGACAGAGTCAAATAATAAATTGGGCTGAAGCATATTCCTGAGCCCAATCTTGAGTAAAAGCAAATAGCACTCTCGAACGGTAACACTGGGCTAATCCTCGGCACGCCTAGGGCCACATGCTGATGGGCTCAAGGCTCTGCTACTTGGAGCACTCCTCCCAGTAGCACTCCTCCACTCTGTCTTTCCATTCACACTCGTTATGAAAAGCTGATTCTGCGTTTCATCTGTGTGTTCCCTTCAGTCTAAAAACACTACGTTGTTCTAAAAATAACGTAAAGTGTAATTCAGGAACCAAAGATCTGAAAATGCCGGTCTCGCTGCATTTTCTTTCCTTCTGAACAGATGGCTGGCCTAAATAGCATCTATGCTCACAACTGTCTTGTGACCTGAGCTGTTTGGGTTCATTCCATCTCCTGCTTCTCTCCATCTAGCCTTACCCACTCAACACTGAAATGGCTAATCATTTCACAGACGGCAGTCTGACTGGTTTGTAGACAGAGTCCTAAACAACTGGGCTGCCTGCTCTTTCCCCTTGCATTCCTCCCTGCATTGATCAAATAATCCTGAATCGCAGAGCCGCAGCCTCTCTCTCACCTATTGACTGCAGGCTCATTTTCTCCTCCATGGACTCTATTTCATTTCCGCTTAATCGGACTCAGCCTCCTTTTTACTTTATCATGTGTAACAAGTCAATTTCCAGTCACAGGGTTATCAGTAAAGATTATCAGGGTGGACATCTATCTCCCACACTAAAAATTAATGAGTACAATTTAAAAAGAAATTAGGTGACAAGATGTATGCAGACAGTGCATGCATGAGTGCAAACACACACACACAGACACAAAACATATACTAACATACACACACACACACACACACACACACACACACACATCCTATAACATACAAAAATCTATCAGCTGTCAGTCTGAGACCTGGGCTAGCTGTTTCATTTTGATTACTAGTAGCTTCCAGGTCAGAGGGTATGAGAGTAAGAACAGGGGAAAGTAATAAATTCTTCTGACAACAGAGATTTTTATCACCAACAGCGGTATGATAGCTAAATACACAGAATAATAAAAGCTAATTCTTTTGCTGTCTACAGCGAGGACACGTAAAGTCATCGTAAGCCTCTTGGGAAGAATGCAGTGTTTTCAATTCTTTTTCCGACAGCAGAAAAATTAAAAAGAAACTTAACCCACCCTATTACGTGGGATTGCAAGTACTTTGAAAGTGTTAAGATTCTATAAAAAGCAAGTTTACTGCCAGTGTTCGAAAGGGAGGCGGATGATGTGGAGCTCCTCTCCTGAAACCGTAAATGTTTACATGCAGCCCATGACTACATCCCTGTAACAAGAAAAGGCTTAGTGGAGATTAAAATGAAAAATTGCTGCTCTGCTCTTATGTGGAATTCACACTCACATCTTTTTTTATCTAAAATTATCCAAAAATAATCCCCCGCCCCCAAATAATGCATTTCAGAGCAAACTTCTCAAGTTTGGAAATACAATGGCTCTTTTGGAAAGCATTTTTGGCATCCAAATGGAGACTCTCTAATGTTCCTGTGCCCTTGGGGTTTTCAGCATTGTCTTAGGATGTGTGTGGCCATCATAACTTGGAGGATAGTACTGTCATCTAGTGGGGAAGGTCAAGGATGCTGCTAAATAGCCTATCATGAAAAACCCAGGCCTGACTAAATAGCAAAGAGTTTTGAATACCAAATATCTGTCATGTACTCAGGACCAAGGAGGGGCTGCCACTCAGTCATAAAAAAGGGACAAAATAAGAAAATAAGTATGTACTGTCAAAGTGGCTTCTGAACTACTACTATCTAGAGTACTCTATATTCACAAGGGACATGGGAAGTTATGCAGGCTAAATTTTACCCAAGAGTACCAGACAGCTCAGCAGCTTAGGGAGTGAATGCTACATGCTAATCTAGCTTGAAAATTCCAGGCCAGTGTAAGGTGAGGCCCGGTGAGAACAGACAATGAACAGATTGGATTTTCGGTGGCTGAAACTACTCTAGGATTCTCAGAGAGTCACTCTGGATTTTTCTCTGTAGTGGTCACTTTAAAGAGATCAGAACAGTTCAATAGCATAGCATAGGTTAAGGAGGGACATTAGGAGGTTAATGGGGCAATTAAGGAAAAAAGAGCTGAATATATGTTTATTCATCAAATCTTATTACATTAGAATTTAGACAAACTCTTAGAACCTGAAAGTCATAAATGTAGGGGGAAGGAGCCTCAAGATCTTCTATACATTTAGCACATTTGTAAAATCCATTACATTCGAGAGGAATCTTAGGTTTTAAAAATGCCTTCTACTTACAAAGAGAAAGTCATAGCAGGATGTTTAAGAAATCTGAGCATTTTAGTTATTGAATTGGACATACTTGTGTTGGCTTTAGCTGTCTTAGACATAAAGAGGTTCACTAGCAAATATGCCAGGTAACTCATACAAATTCTGAAAAGTAGAAAATCCAAATTGAAGACCATCTTTTGGAATTAGACCAAAACCATGCTTCAAGCCTGAGAATGTATGTACAGGTGCCAGGCTGATTGCAGTCAGCTACACTAAGATCTTCGGCACGGACCGCAACGGCGCCCGCCCACCACAGCAGCTGGGATGAGCGACGGTGTGCTGGCCTTTGTTTCCACTCAGAATTCATTAGCCAGGACCTGATTCCACAGGAATCAAGGAAGAAACAAAGTATGGCCCTACAGTGTGTGCTCAAGACAGAACCCTCTCTACAACAAAAGCAAATTCTCATTATTTCTAAGCTAGTCTACTCTAGAAGTTCATGGAATTCACACACCACCTATCACCTATCACCGCCAAACATAGCTCAACCTCTTTATCCCTTTGCCTTTGTGGTGCAAATTCTTGGTCTGCTATAGGTAACTGATTACCTAGCAGGGGTAGGTATGCTAGGCTCAGGGCAGATGTCTGCCGCACAATTGTCAACTGTTATATGCTAAGACTCGCCTGTTCCAAACCCTTAAAATAGAAAAATCTCTAACATTAAGAGTTCTATTTAAAAAAAAAATAGAAGCAGGGTGTTTGGAAGTATAATAGATCTCCATCCAAGAATATGAATTTTTAAGTCATTCACGTTCCCACCACATATGTCCCTTTAAGTTACTACTTAGCAATTGTCATAGTAGGTCAAATCAGTAAATCCTAACCTACGTTCTTGGATTCCCTGTCAAATGTGCAGAGCAGAGCAACAATACAGAGGCAATAAATTGTATTAGGATGAAGCATTAGCTTTTGAAGCTCCAAGAAGAGTACATGGAAGATAAGATGAAAGTGCCTGTGTCAAATTAATACTGGGTCTTGGCAGAGCAGAGCACACAAGAGAGAGCTAAGAGCAAAAGAGGAGAAAATTGCAAAAGGCCAGTTTATATTTGTGGAAATGACCTCTGCAGTAGCCAGATGTGTTCTGAAGCTGGCACCCTAGAGTTGGTCAGGAGTACTGAAAGCTGTCCAGAGGCTGAGCCAACCTGTTCTCCTGACACACCCAGAAGCAGCCAACCCTATCATTAATCTCCAGGAGTTCATCTTCCTCCCTGGCTATGGGTTCTTCTCATTCTTCTTCTGCTCTCAATTCTCTCCACTCCTTCAAAGGAAACGTAAAGGCAAAGGCAAGGAAATGAAAGTGGAATATTCTAAGCTTTATTAGATGAAAGCAAATTATATGTGCTTTAGTACTTAGTACTTGCTGTTAGCCAACTGTGTGCATGGGCCATGCGTCTGCAGCTTGTCCCTGAAAGAGTTTCTTCTAATGACAGAGCAGCCTCACAGTAATAGAAAGTTAGATTTTATTATGTGAAACTTTCATAGTCCATTCATTATAAGTACTTGACATGACCATACTTGTCCCTCTTCTTCAAATATAAAGCGAACAGTCTTTTCAAATTGGAGGTTTCTGTGCGGTGGCGGGGCTTCGGCTTTATAAGCCCTGATGCGTACATTAGAACAAAGTCTTATTTGAAACTGTGTCCAATCCACATGACAGAGGATTTGCAGAGAAGAGCATATGCAGAAGGGGCAATCTAAGTTTTTTGAGAAAAGTAAATTGTTTCCTACCATGAAAAGATCCATTCTTTTCATTCTACATGTGTGCGTGCACTTATATGTGCAGCTGTCCATATGTGGGTGTGCATGCACACACATGTCTATATAGCTTATGCGGATATATAGTTTACACCATAAACATGCATGGCTAGGTATACATATGTACAATTATTAACACTTACATTTTACACAGTGTGGCTATCCAGTGATTGCAGTGTCCCTACACTGGTTTGTGCATTACAGAGATACGCTGAGGACATGGCACCATTTCCCTCTCTGGGGCCTTTATGCCCATGGTCATTGCACATCTGAGATCCTCTCACCCCGTATCATGGGTTACATCCTCACCATCGACTGCACCTCTGCTTTCTACCATTTGCTGACCTCCTGGATGTGTCCCTTTTCTGAATGTTGTTAAAAATCCCTCAGCTGAGGTCTGCGAGCATGGACAGAGCAAACGTTTGTGTGTGTCACTAGAACATCCCACTCTGTCATTCCCCTCATCTTTCAGGAGTTTTGTTTTCAACCCTCTAAAAATTAGATATGGATGCTCTCTCAATGAATTATCCTTACAATGAAAACTAATAACGCATTTAAAGGTGTTAGAACATTATCACTGTAGCGATTCCTTAAAATATCTTTCAGAGTCAGGTGTGTTCACATGCACCTCCATGCCACCCAACACTCAGGAGGCAGAGTTTGAGTGAGTTTGTGAGTTTGAGGCAAGCTCGATCTACAGATGTAATTCCAGGACAGTGAAAACTACACAGAAAAACCCTGTCTTGAAAATAAACAAAATATATTTTATTTGGTTATATATATATATATATATATATATATATATGGTTTATATATATCAAAAGTATTTAGTCATATTGGATTTAGTCAACATACTGAAATATTTTCCTAAAATTCTTGTTTTAATATGTATTCATCACTAAATATTTTGTGACCATTTTCCACATTTGAAATCATTTCCTAGAAGACATGTACAGAAATAAAACTAGTGGGTTAAAAGTTATACATATTTAATCAATTAATCTATAGCATATAAAAGCTTGGATATCTTTGCATTTATGCTAGTCAGTATTATTGAGCTTACGACTTTACAATTTAGAAAACAACAATAAAGTGTCCATTGCAGATTTTTAAGGAACAAAAAAGTAAAAAGGGGCAAAAGAAAAACTCAAAATCATATAATGTTCCATATACATATACAAAATTTAAAAATAGTATAATGGTCCATATGCTTATACAAAATCATATAATGTCTCGTATATTAAAATTAGTATAACCCTGTGGGTCCAAGCAAACACTGACTAAGGATAGTCAGAAGAAAGGGCATGCCCATATGAATTATTTCTACATTTCTTATTCTTTATTTCTTAATCAATACAGTTCCCTAGACAATGACTTCCATAGTATCTGCATTAGGATTGATCTTGTACATAATCTAAGCACAAAGCACACATGGAAACTTGGATCTTGGGCTCAAACTAGAGGAGATCAAGGTTCATGCCACCTATTGTTAAAAAATGAAAGGCCTTAATAGTCCATTTATGTTTAGACAGAATGTTACGGATACATACATCTGTTATGAGTCAGCTAACATATGACTGACCCTGGATATTCAGGGACCTGTAAGTCAACACAAAACACACTGGATGCCTAAAAACCCAAAAGTAAATAGTGATATAATTTGTTGTGTAAATTATTTTTTGTTAAAATTTATTTTAAATTTTAAAATTTTAAATTTTAAATTTTAAAAAAAACATTTTTTTGTTAAAATTTATTCACTTGATTTTACATATCACCACTTGTCTGCCAGAAGCCCGTGGAGATCAGAAAGAGTTGTCAGATGCCCTAGAACTCCAGTTACAGAGGGTTTTGTACCACGAAATCTGTGATGGGAACTAAACCTTGGTCCATAGTAAGAGTATAAGTACTCTGAACTACTGAGCCATATTTCCTGCTCCCAGAATGGGCTTTTTTGTGTGATTGTGTATAGATACGGCCTGCAAGCCTGAGTCTTTTGCCCCTGTGTTTGCCAACATGTCTATGTGTATCTGCTTACAGGTCTGGCTGTCTATGTGTACGTGGCCTGTATGCCAGTCTATGTGTGTGTCTATGCCTGTCTATGTGTATTCTGTATGTGCTGGCATTTGCCTGGATGATCTCTGTCACCTATGTCTTTATAGTTATAGATTATAGAAGACTGGAGCTCCTTAGAATCTCTTACACCTCCCAGACTTCTTAGCACGCTTCTTGCTTAGCTTCAGTGTATAGACCTCACATCAACATGGCAAGCTGAGGCCATTCCAAGTGACATGAGACTGCCACAAAGGTGTGGTGGAGAGAGAGAGAGAAAGAGAGAGAGAGAGAGAGAGAGAGAGAGAGAGAGAGAGAGAGTAGATGGGGAAGGATGGAGTACAGTACAAGGGGAGAAAGGAAAACGAAGGGAAGGTCTAAAAGTGTTTATAATGTCCAGGAGGCTATGCTAGATTACATGTACATACTACACACTATTTAACATGAACATATTGAACATGAGTCTGTTCTGCTACACAGAGGATGAGAGGATATTGTAGGTGTGGCTGCAGAATACTTCTATACAGCAACAGGATATGATCGCCAGGATGGCGCGCTAGAACCAGGACGAACTGGAGAAGATTGTGTAGTAAATATTCTAATGTCTACATTTTTGAAGAGGTCACACGATTCAAGCTTAAGATAGCATGTACATAGAAAATCTTCAAAGATATTCCCAAGGCCACAATTGCTTCCGTGGGGAAGATGTGATAGCCTGAGCAAAAGTCCTCATCACCAGAATACACTTGGTTAGGTTGTAGTTTGAGGGTAGAATGGACTGAGATGAAGGTGTCTATAAATGCAAGGCTTTGAAAACAGTTCACTGATGGTGTAATGGGATAATTATAATTAACAAAGTAGGAAGTAAATCTTCTTGATGATACAATACAGAGAGACGCAAGGATACAAACACATTTTTTAATTTGCTCCAGCACTCCGCGTTCACACGTTTCAATTTTTCCAAATTTTGTAAGCAAAACAGTAGCACTTTTTTCAGTTTATTTAACTGTTTTAGATAGTATATTTAGACTGGTTTTGAAATATATTTTAAGGCATTCTATTGAATGCTTTGGGAGAAAAGGATTTCTGCCAACAGTAACAAAGTGATCATTGGTCATTGAATCCTTGCCATGTGTATACAAACAGACATACATACACACATGTGCGCACGCGCGCACACACACACACACACACACACACACACACACACACACACACACACAGAGTTCCAAATACAACCATTTCCCTATTCTGAAATGTGCCAAACATCATCCTTAAGGACATTTACCCAGGAGAATTGCTGAAATTTCAGATAAGACTGGCAGGAATCTGAGACCAACCTACTCAGAGTTGCTGAAATACTCCCACTAACTAGGCTGCCAAGCAGAACTGAGATATCAGAAGGAAGGTTCTTGGAAACTGTTCAATATGAAAAGGTAAAAGAAAAAATACTAAAAGGATAATGGTATGACCAGTGGCTAATAAGTAACTGATAGGAACAAAGTCATAAGCTCAATAATACTGAGTAGCATAAATGCAAAGATATCCAAACTTTTATATGCCATAGATTAATTGATTAAACTAATCTAATTGGATTAAAATATTCCAATGAAAAGGCTAAAATCACTAGACTGAAAATAAAAGGGAGGCCCATGTACAAAGAACACTGTTCATTCTCAGAGACACAAAGTAGAGAAAAGTAAAGAATGAAAATTAAATATGTTATATACAAACAGAAATCACAGAAAATCCACTGTGGTTATAGTATATTAATATTGAACAACAAGCCTGTCAGAAAAATATTCCATTAAAAGTCAAAGGCTTCCCAATGACCAGTTAATGAATCAGAGAAAGAAGCCTTAATGCGTACACACAAGATAAAGATAGTACAGAACAAACTGACAGATTCAAGAGGAGAGGTAGACCACTCAGTAATTATATGGAAACTTCAGTACCACAGTCTCCAGAATGCTTAGAATAACTAAATTTAAAACCAGATCATGTGAACAACTTTAATAACAATGACTTTGAAAAAACCAGGGCAATGCTACAGAACATTCAAACAGCACACAGCACATGTCTTTGAAGGAAACATAAGACATTGACCATATGTTGGCTATATAT
>JADRCD010231476.1:0-19963 GCA_019843815.1 Montemys delectorum
GAAGTGGTGCCTTCTCAAAGTTTCTGAAGCACTTGCAGCCATTGGATGAGATTATTAAACTTGAGAAGGGGCAGTGGCAGCATCCACTTGATAGTAGTGAATGCTGTGGCCCTGGGCCCTGGGACACCTTCATATTTGACAATTTGTCAACTCTGGTGACTGCAGTGATTTATGTGAGAGATTTGATTTGAAGGACATAGCTGACAATAACTTTATCAGCCATATTCCACAAGAGAC
The DNA here is from genome assembly GCA_019843815.1 of Montemys delectorum. Lineage (NCBI taxonomy): Eukaryota > Metazoa > Chordata > Mammalia > Rodentia > Muridae > Montemys > Montemys delectorum. The sequence continues at coordinate 238 of JADRCD010231476.1, forward strand.
CTATTGTTCACCTCCAGCCTTTGCAGCAGAGTCCCAGACTCTGTGGGAAGGCTTTCTTGATGTTACTGTTTTTTTTCCTCTGACAATCTCATATGTGTATATAAATAATGATATGTGTTTTAACTCTCTAGTACCCTATTTCATGTTCCCTCCTTCTTTGGCTGAAACTCTTCTTTGCCAGTTCCTCTTCTATTTTCATTCCTTGTGTGTATATGTGTGTTTGTGTGTGTATGGTGGATGTATGTGTCCCATTGAATTCTTTTTGTTTGTTTGTTTGTTTGTTTTTTGAGACAGAGTTTCTCTGTGTAGCCCTGGCTGTCCTGGAACTCACTCTGTCAACCCGGCTGGCCTCAAACTCAACTCAGAAATCCACATGCCTCTGCCTCCCAAATGCTGGAATTAAAGGCATGTGCCACCACTGCCTGGCATCCCATTGAATCCTATAATTCTGATGCTACAGGAATTTTCTAACCAAGTTTTCTTGCAGAATTTTATTGTGTAAGAAATCCTGAGAGGTGATAGGGTACAAAGTATTAAGGATGAAGAGACTGGGTCTTATTCTGCTCCTCACTCTTGCTCTTGCTTTTAATGGATGAACTGGCTTGAGGATTGAAGGGTAAAGGGTCCAAATCACAGAGTTGTCTTCTAGTTAGAGATGAAACAGTGCCACCTCCTGGCAAGTGTTGAGCAGCAGCGAATCTGTTCATCTCCAGCATTGCAACTCAAGCATTGGATGGTTCCAGGTGATTATGACAATGGAAAACTCAGAGGTCTCTAGCAGCAGTGTGCTCCCAGGGCATCTTTACTTAGTGTGAGAAACGTACAAATTAAATAAAAATACTGGTCATGTTTTAGCCACTCGGATATGGCAGCCTAGTGAGAAACTGCTTTGTTTTGAGATAAATCAGACTCTGCTCACATATCCAGTGCAAGAGTTGGGGGAGGAGAAGCAAAGGGTAGGAGAGCATGGAGGCATGGAGGTCCTGGCTCTGTCTGGGAAGTTAAAGTATCATCAAGGAACAGGGAAGAGGCTGTTAGACTCCTGGGAGGGAAGAGCCTTCCTCCAGGCGTAGGTGACAGCAGTATGAAACACAGGTCACACATGAGTGGGAGCATGTGCATATGTATCAACTTACAGCAGCATGAATTTCATGAGCTCAAAATATAAATGATAGGCTGGAAATCTGGGTGGGGAGATGCTGAGGGTCATCTCAGGATAAATTAATCAAATTGCTTAGTATGCCCCCTTGCCAAGACCCTGATGGGTCACACTTGCTGAGTGGTACTGGAAATTAAATATCCTTATTAGGGCTGGCTTTGTTTTTTAGTATAGCTACTTAAGATTTTTATAACTTACAAAAGATAGTTTTGTACTCATCCTCATGAACTTTTGGGAATTATTCAACTATTTAGTAGTTGTTCCTGTAACCTGCCCTTTCTATTGAGACAAAAACAAAAACAAAAACAAATTAAGGACTTAGCAAGAATGTGAAAGCTTAGTTTTGTTTTGTCTTGACCAATTTTCTTGTCAAAGAGCAGTTTCATCTGCTTTTCCTGTTACCCTAATAAATCATCCCCATCAAGAGCAACTCAAAGGGGAAAGTGTTTATTTTGGCTTATATCTCCAGGAGGTTAGTCATTGCTGTGGAAAGTCACAATAATAAAGCCTTGAAGTCAAGCAGAGGGCAATAAATGCTGGTTATGAATTTCCTGTCTCTTTTTGTACAGTCCAGGATGCTAAGCCCACAGAATGGTGCTGCCCATAGTAGGTAGGCTTTCTTTCCACCTCCATTTACAAAATCAAGATAATCCCAGACATGTATATCCAGAGGCCACTATCCCAGGTAATTCTAGAGTTTACCTAGTTGCCAGTTGAAGTTAGGCATCCTAGGGGATTTGGAGATACCTTGCTTCAAGCTAGGAAGCAACCTTAGATGGTTGGTGGTCTGAAAGGATACCTTGATCCAGATGGGGCAGATGAGACAGATGGCTTCACATGTCCTTGATACAGAGGAGCTAACCTTGAGTTCAAGGAGACAGAGATGATGGTAGTGTCTCAGAACTGCCCCTTGTTTCACAAATATGCATGAATGCACATGTGCATATGCATGTGCACACATGCACACACACACACACCATTCCATTCACTTTCTGTTTTTCCACAATGTAGCTTACCCTGCAGCACAAAATGAGCATGGAGTAAACAAAGGGAGCAGAGGAGTGATTGTGGAGCACAAAATGTGTATGGAGTAAACAAAGGGAGCAGAGGAGTGACTGTGGTTCGAGTCTAGTTAGTCAAGGTTCTTGGTAGTGGTTAAGGGAGGTAGCTGAGTCTTGCTTCAGAGAATATACCAATGAAAACAGTGGACCAAGATTGTTGGCTTATTAGCAGGTAAGGCCCATCCCTCACCTGCTTCAAAAAGCCATCCACACCTGTCATGTGTAATTATACAGGTCCATGTGTCTGTGGTGATAGGAAAGTCCTCCTGTGGCTTAAGTAGAAACCTCTGTAACCTCAGATGAAGCTGTTTCTATAATCAACTAGGGAGGAAATAATTCTCCCAAAGACTTATTTAATGAATATTTTTCTTTTTCCCTTTTCTTTTCTAGTAGTTGAACTCAGAATTCATACTATGTTTGCCAGTGCCACTCTGGTGGAAGAGGTGCTTAGAGGGCAGGATCAGAAGCCCAGAAAGGCAGGGCCACATGACTGAGGCATGTGGGATCTCTCAAGGATGCGACTCCACCTATCTCTGTACTAAAGGATTGCTAAGTTCACAGTATCATACTATAATAGAAGTAAGGATGGTGAGAGGTTAAACTCAAAATACAGACAAATTTGGACAGTGGCAGTAAAACAAGCCACTGTTGCTAGAAGGATCACAGGTAAGGTCTCTGATGGTCCAGGGAACCTTTTCAAGAAAAAGTCGAAAGAGAGGGATGAACTTTAGACTGATAGCATAAAGTAGTGTTGCCATAAGTAAGGAGAAATAGAATTTATTCCCTAGTTATTCCCTGATTGATGACAGACAGAGCATGCTAAAGGGATGAAAAGGACAAGAAAGGGAATTAGAAGATGAGGAGGGAGGACAAGGCATTCCAAAGAGAAGATGCTTTCTGAACAATGTGTTGCAAATAGACAGGCCTATGCTTGCTGCTATAGGTAGTTCAGCCCAGCTGAAACAATGTTTGTAAATTGGGTAAGAGGCATGATAACCTTAGATAAGGTGGGCAAGACTTCCAGGGGCAAAATAGTGCTGAGTGTTGATACAGAGATTGGTTGTCATTAGCAAAGATTCTGGTCAAATAATCTAAATATGAGCTACTTGGATTGCCTTGAAAAGCTCCACCTTCTAGTCTGGAGATTTTTCAGTATTACATCCTGTCTCCCAGATAAACTCCCCTGGATCATTCCTTCTCTGTCTCTGACCACTCGTGATGCTGTATGCATCTCAGCTGTAAATGGTCTCAAAGGGTACACACGCTTCTTAGAAGATGTTATGTTTAACTGGAGCCTTGCATCTGGAAGTCACTCATAATAATGAAGCAGGAATTTTGGAGTTCAAAGAGCTTCACTGTACAGGAAACATCCGGAAACATCTCCTTCACTCTTTTACTCTTAGATATATCCCTTCACCTGCTCTGCCTTCATCCAGAATCAAACCCCAGTCCAATAAGCACAATGACTGTGTCTGGGCACAGTTGCTTCCTTTGTGTATTTAGTAAAGTAACAGAGGCACGGTATAAAGGAGGGAAAGAGACTGGGTTTGATTTGCTTTGGCTTTGTGACAGCTCTATGCCACTTGTGCTGCTATGTACCCCTGTGTGCCATTCTAACTTAATACATGTCTTTCTTTGGTTGAGCATGTTCTTGGGACAAGGAGGAGGCTCTTTCATTGCTTGATGTGTATTGATGAAGCCTGGAGCTCAGTGGGCAGGCTTCTTGTTACTCCTCAGCAAAGCATTCTATCTTCTCATTTTCCCACAAGTAAAATTGCACCCTTAGAATGTGATTCTTCCCATTCTAAACCACAGTTAGCTGTCCAACATGTTCTTCTCCAAAGTCTTCAGGCCCACTGTAGTCTGCCTGGTGCACATTGTAATTAAGGTATCCTGGAATCTCCCTTAAGAAGTGGGAAGTGGTGATTAAGAAGACAATGATGGGTCAAAGTCACTGAAAGCCTGCCTAGTGACCTGGCTAATTAAGAATTCTGGGGTTATGAGAACTATATTATCTCTAGAGATATTTTTAGATACCTACTGAGGTAGAGCATGTGTTTTCCTGGTTAGATAGTACTTCAGTTAAATCCTGGCTGAGCGAGATTTTTGGATCTCTATTAATTCACTGTCAGTTTACTTTCTGTGAAAGGATGGTTCTAATATTCTACCTAAAAGATAATTATATGGATTGAATGTGAAGCATGTATAAAATTTCTAGTCCTCTACCTGGGAAATGATCAGTAATGGTTAAGAGAAGCCATTGTGCTTAGAAGGCACTGAGTTCAGAGTTTAATCAAGTACAGAGTAGATGCTAGCACCAAGATCTCTGCTAAGTGTATGGGTCTGAGGGAAGATGCTATGGTTGATTTCCCTTTACTGCAATAGTGAATAGGCCATCCAGAAAGAATCCCACACTTGGGTGCTAATATTTGGGAAAATTGGCTTCTGAGGTGATGAGATTACCAACCAGATCCTCCCTGCCCCCAGTAGCTCCCAGGGATTAGGCCATCAACAAAGGAGTACACATGGCTCCAGCTGCATATGTAGTAGAGGATGACCTTGTCATGCACAATTGGAGGAGAGGTCCTTGGTCCTATGAGGGAGAGATAGATGCCCCAGTGTAGGGGAATCGAGGATGGGGAGGTGGGAGTAGGTGGGTGGGTAGAGGAATACCTTCATAGAAGCAGAGGGAGGGAGGATGTGATAGGGAGTTTCTGGGAGTGGGGGGAATTGGGAAAGGGGATAACATTGGAAATGTAAATAAAGAAATATTCAATAAAACATAAAAAATAGAAAGAAGTTGAAGTAGAGGTGAAAATGGGTAGCAACTGCATATAAAATGTGAGAGCACATATTAGACAAGGAATTTCCAGAAATTTGGAAATAAGTCTCACTTGAAACAAGCATGAAGAGGGAAGGCATAGCCTGGGTATAGATACTGGCTTATCTTGTATGAGACCATGGGATCTGAATGTTAATCTACATACAGAAACTGCCGAACAGCTTACTCTTCTCATTATTACCTCTCTTAACTCCCACGTTCAAAGGAACAGGATTATACAGGTATATATTATGCAGCATGAGACATGTGCTACAATGAATATATAATAATGTGATATAAGGGCATGCGTGTGAGTGGAACAAAACATTTGGTAAAGATCCCATGAGGAGGACCAGAGCATCTCAATAGAGCTGGGTCTTTGGATGACATCTTTTTCACCCCTCCAGATGCTGAACAACCCAGAGAAGATAGCAGAGCAGATCAGTAAGGATCTTGCCTGGCTGGCTTCCCATCTGATGGCTCTGTGGACCCAATTCCTGGACACAGTAACCCTGCACTCCCAAGTGACCACTTATCTCACCCAGGAGCATCACACTTTGAGGGTAAATTGTAAATGCTCCAAACTCTCAGATTGCATGCTTTTATACTTGATGAGAAGCTTTACAAAAGTTGGTTCATTGAGAGGAACAGGGTTGGGCATGGTGCTGTTCTATAGATTTCAACTCTGGTACCACTCGACTGTGAATGTACTATCAAACAACTCACTTAGCTACTCAGTCCTATTCTGTAATTTGTAAAACATCTCCCTTGTCTATGTCTGCTGATAGCTGAACTTATAAAATTGACTATTTCAAGAGTCTTAAAATCCTTAAGAAAAATATTTTCAAATGCAAAGTGTTACCCTAATCCTGGCTATAAATATATTCAGCAATGTGGATGTTCTTACTTTGGGCAAGAGAAATATGGGTCCGAGAATGAGAGTCCAGGAAGCTCATACCAAATGCCACTGACTTTAAGAAGTCTCTACACTGTACATTTATTTATAATGCTAGCTTGGAGAGATCTCATATTCTATTAGATAGAATAAATCTTAGATATAAAAATAAAGCAGAACAGGACTGAGTTTATAAACACACAGTATATTGTTTGGGCTATGAGCTATAAAGATGTGTGGGCAGCTATGGAGAGTGGAAAGTCTCCTGTTCCAGGCCTCTGTGCAGGTGCAGCTTCCTCTCCATTAAAATATGACACTTAATCTCCAGACTCAGAAGTTTAAGAAATGGAGGTTGTGGACACTTGAAGAATTAAGCTGTTTATATTGTTATCCTTTAGGTCCGAAGGTTTTCTGAAGCTTTCTTTTATATGGAGCACCAAAAACTTGCAGTCTTGACCTTTCAGGAAAACTTGTGAGTAATAAATTGCCCACCCACTTCACCCTATGAAAGTGGCCACCCAAGGTTCTCAGCTCTCTTTCTTTGTTCTGACTTCCCTTTCCTTTCATCTCTTGCTGGGAAACAGACATTCTCTTCCCTCTGCACATTCTGTCTACCATCCTGTGCAGGCAAAGAAAAAAATTCACACTGGGGAGGTGGAAGCTGCAGGTGGCAGGGAAGGGCAATAGCCAAAGGTTTCTTTTGTTCCATGCTATTGTGGATCTATAAAGAAAAAAATTATAAGATTTTTCTAAGTCTCTGCAGACATCTGTGCAGTCTTCTGCAAAGTGAATGGAAGCAGGTGGTGTGGCCATGGACTAGGTCAGAAAAGCCCTATGATGCAGTGGCTAAAACATATATTTAACAAAAAGCCCATGATCTCTAATCAGAACTGATGCCTTTCTAAAACTGCCTTCTTCCAGAAAGAACTGAGTATTCCAGAAAGTTAGAGGGGTGATGCAAGGCGAGGCTTCTTAGGTACCCCAGGGAAGATGGGCAGAGACCTCACTGAGATCTTTTGGCCACCAGTATTTTATGTTTGAGTAATCTGTTCATCTAAGGAATGATCATGTTTGAGAGGCCACATTGCATTCATCAGAAGAGGCTCATAGAATATTTGTGTTGCATAGGACAGACCTGGAATTCTTTCATCTTTGTCATATAACTCTGGAACTTCCACAGGTTTCATTCTGTATGCAGACAGTAACATTTAATGTTTGCTCTTGGGATCTGAAAGTGAGTAGGACAATAAGAAAAATGCATCTGCTTGTGAAAATGGCTTGTTCTGACATCACTGGAGTTTTCTACAGGCATATTGATTCACTCACTCACTCATTCATTCATTGATTCATTCATTTCGGCTTCAGGCTAGAACTAGCTGACTAATCCTAAAACTAGTACTAGAAAAAGAAGTCTGTCAACATTAAAAATAACCTTGAAGCCTCTGAGTGAAATACAGAAACTTAGAACTATAGGCAGAGAAAAGCATTCTTGCCTGTCTCAACAAAACGAGGAAAACTTGGAGTTTGTGTTACATGTGAACCATGTTTCTCAGGGAGTATAAACATAAGTGGAGGGCTAGAGAGAGGGAGTTCATCAGTTAAGTGCACTGACTGCTCTTCCAGAGGTCCTAAGTTCAATTTCTAGCAACCACACAGTGGTTCACAACCATCTGTAATTGGATCTGATGCCTTCTTCTGGTGTGGCTGAAGACAGCTATAGTCTATGCACAAAAACAAAACAAAACAAAACAAAACAAAACAAAATACCTCCCAAAAACAAAACAAAAACAAGAACAACAAAAAAAAAAACCTCAAATAAAACCCATTGCTTGCTTCAGAGGTGAGGGGGGGAGGAAGAAAGGAAGGAAGGAAGGAAGGAAGGAAGGAAGGAAGGAAGGAAGGAAGGAAGGAAGGAAAAGGAAAGAAAGAAAACACATGGAGGAAAAAGCCACAGGGGTCATTGATCTCTATACTAATTTTCTCACAACTGGGATTAAAATACCAAAGCACAACCACTTAAAGAAGTGTGACCCACACATTGAAGGGTCATGCTGGCAGGAAGTCACAGCTGCAAGAGAGTGAGGCAGCTGGTCACATGATATCTAAGTCAAGAAGAGCAAAAAATGTATGTACTCAGTTCCTCTTTATGGCCCATCTTATTCAGTCTAGGACCCCCTCTTTATTGAGGGGATAACATTCAGAGTGTATCTCCCCTCATCAGTGTTGCTTTGGAAAATTGCTCACAGATATGTCCAGAGGTGTGTCTTCTAGGTGATTCTAAAACCAGTTGAATTATAATGAAAATTAACCATCATACTCCCAGGACACTGTTTGGTTGGAATGCCACCTATGCAAAAGTACTCATAACACAGGGAATCTAGTGATATATAAAGACTGAGTAATTTAAAAAATTATCTTAACTGGATCTAGCTGTAATTTTATTTTGTCAATTTGTGTCAAATTTAGAATCACCTTGGATGGGAGTATTGATAACAGATGGTAAAGATTTGGTTGGTCTAAGAGGATATATATGGAGATTATCTTGATCACAATGATCCATGTGGGAAGATCTGCCTGCCCACTATGGATGACACCATTCCCTAGACAGGGCATTCTGTATTATGGAAGAGTTGAGAGAGCAAGCTGAGTGTAGAGTGCACTGTGACCTCATTTGTAACTGAACAGTTGCTTTCATCTGCTGCTGTGACTTCTCTGAAACAATAGACAATAACCTAGAAATAAGGTCCAAATAAATTATTTCTCTCTGAAGCAGCATTTGGCAGGGAATTTTTACCACAGCAGCAAGAAAGGAAATCTATGAATATATCATTCTTGCTTTCCTTTACTATAAAATGGTCAAAGGTCAAAAATGAAAGGATAAAATGGGAACATCCATACACATGGTAGAAATAGTGTAAGCCACAGACCCTCCTGTGTAAATAGTTATGTAAACATAGGTGGTGATTGATGAGTGGCCATTAATTGTCTAGGTGAACTGCAGATGCTGTAAACAATAATGCTGATTTGTCGGTTTCCCATTCTACCTGACAAGTAGGGGGCATAAATTCACTCATTCAGGCAGTTACAAGTGTCAAAGAAAATAAGCAAGGTAAAGGTGTATGAAATGAGGAAGCACTATATGGCTAGTATTCTTATAAATGATTAACCACTAGTTTCCAGAATCCCCGAAACAAGCATTTATTGATTTTAGTTCTGTGAATTTCCCCCAATTGTATTTCAATTGTTCCTGAGTTATCATGAAGTATGAAGCAACATACTTCATACAGACACAGTTTACACCTGCAAGCCCCATCATCAATTATCCTTTAGGCAAAATTATGTATGGATCATGGACTGATTTTAATGAAGTGATAGGAGAAAAAAATTGAGGATGTTACATCTGCCCTCAGTCTGGGGTTATAGCAACTCAGACTGTGAAAGTTGTTTATGGAGCAGAAGGAGCTTCCATTAATGATCTGAGTTTTAAGAATGTGATAGGCATAACCAGGAACTGGAAGTTAAGAATGAGAGGCAGGAGAATTAGTCCATGTAATGTCTCATGCATCACAAAATAATTCAGATTCATGAAAATTCCAGTGCATACATTTTTAGCCTGAAAACAAAGTTGGACATCAGCATTTCAAATCTCACTTGCCTGCTTTAACTTCTTCTTGAGTCTACTTATACGATGCATGCATTCCCGAACCTCTCTCTCTTAGCTAGTTTCTTAGATGTAAAAGAGATTCCTTCTTTCATTAAGTATGCATATATTGTTATCTGTGTTCCCTATACCATTTCAGTTGTGGGATATTCATCAGTGAAGTAAACAGATAAAAATTCTCTGTAAAAATGAGTAGACATATTGACCAAATGGTGATGAGAAGAATCTGTTAGTTTAAGAGGAGTTGATACTGATGTGTTTGACAGAGATGGTCTCCCTGGGCACACCACAGAATAACAGGGATCTGAATCAGGTTGAAGTTCTCAAGGAGATATGTCCTGCATGGTAAATAGATTGGACAACATTTTTAGCATTCAATTGGCCACCAATATCAACACAAAGCCTCAAGTAGAGAACAAGTCACCGGAAAGATTCTGCTCAATAGGAAATAAACTGTTGTCCAGCTCATCAAGAACACAGAAAGATTTCATTTCAGAACTAGAAAATTACAGGAAAGGTGATAATTGCTGCCAATAGAATGAGTCTTGGGCTAGCATATTAAACAGGGACTATGTAAGGCTAGCAGCCACACCTAGACATGGGTATGCTCATGTGGGCATTTATAGCTAGGCAGACAAGCCATGATGGACAATCACCTGTTCACATGGGAAGAAGTACACTTCAACATTAGGAAAGAAGATACCAGCAGGCAAAGGCATGGATGAGTTCCTATGTAAAGATCCATCATAGCCTGGCCTGGAAGAGATTTTATGTCATAGATGACTTTTAACTACCTTTAAGTATGCTGTGAAATCAGAGGATATGTTTGGGACAGATCTTTAAGGGTGATATTGTCTGGGATAGCACAGGAATAGATATAATGTATGATGGGAGGGGGTGTGTTTGCTTAGGCTTGTCAGTGTACATGGGTCTGAGAATGTGTGTTTGTCAGGAAAATGATTGGCCAGCCATCAGGAATAATTTGTGAAACAATGTAAATGTGAGATTTAGCCTGACCTTGTGGCAAGGCTGGGTGTGGCTGGCCCTCTTCTCTGTTTTTGTTTTCAGGGTCTCAGTAATACCCTTCACATGATAAAGAGGAATACATGGCTGTGGAGAAGGAAGATGCTGTAGAGATTCATAGTACTGACTCATCTGCTGTAGTGGGGAAGTCGAGATCTCCTCGATTTTCACAGTTTCTGTGCTAATAATTGTAACACCATTTAACTTAAAAAAATTAGTTTTAATCAAAATATCATTTCATCACTTTTCCTCTTTTCTTTCCTCCCTCCAGCTACTCCCATTTCCTTTTTGCTTCCTCTCAAATATTTATGAACATACACACATGCACACACACACACACACACACACACACACACTCATTCATTCCACACACATAAATATCTCAGTACAATCCCATTAAGTCTGTTTAGTGTTGTTTGTATGTCTATGATTTCAGGCCTGACTATGTTGTGTGGGACAACGAATTAAAAAGTTCATTTCTGGGGGAGACTAATTCTCCCATTTTTTGCAGTCATTAGTTATATGTAGCATGTATAACACAGTTTAATAGTTAAAAGCCATTACTCCTGGGGCTAGAGAAATGGCTCAGTTAGAAAAATGGCTTCCATGCAAACAAGAAGATGTGAATTCAAATACCTAGCCCCTACAGAAAAGGCATGGTGCCCTGGCAAGCACTTGTAATGCCAGCGTTACAGAAGAAGCAGTAATGGGATCCTTGGGGTTTATTGAGCAGCCAGTTTAGTTGAATTGGTGAGCTTCATGATCAGGCTGACAAGCTCCACTATCATCTGTCTAGAAGCCAGTGTAGGATGGGGTATGACTCAGCTATATCCTAAGATATTGGAACAAGGGGAACAGTTTCATGTCTAAAGGCCTGAAACTCTGAAGGGTAGAGGTGCTGCTGTGAGTCTCACGGCCTAAAAATTGGATAACCTGGAATTATGATGTCAGACAACAAGAGAAAAACAAAGGTATCCTGGTTCTAGGAAGAAAATATGTTCACTCTGCCTGTCCATGTTCCTTTCAGCCTATCAGATGAAGCCTGTCTATACTGAAGGTGGATCGGGCAGGCTTATTACCAGCCCATCTGCCAAAGCTACACCCTTCCTGGCTACACCCTTATATACTTACAAGACCAAAGATGGTATAGTGTGCAAGACTGGTTGAAACAGAATTATATTTAAATATCCAGATATAATATCTAAATAACTAAATATTCAAAGAGGTGTAAGTTGCAATAACCTCTGTAGAGCTTTGAATAAAAAGAAAAAAAATTTCCACTTCTCTGACAAAACTGAAAAATAGAAACAAATAAGGTCAACATATACAATCTGTATTGTCATAATTAGCATTTTATGCATATGTTTATACATACATGATATACATACATGTATATACATACATGTGCTACAAATCACATATATGTATATTTTAATCTCATTGTACTTCTGTTGACGAAGATGACACGATACTTAGAGAATTTGTTCTGAATCTAGGCAGGGTTACATAGCTACAGTTATTTTAGAGAGGTAGATGGTCCACGTGGCTGGGAAGGAAGATGAGAGTATCAAGAATTTATATAGGTTGTGACATAAAGAACCACCAGCAGGCAGGCAGGCAGGGACACAGACAGACAGACACATGCTCAATTTTCTTCCAAACCTACAGACCTATAAGTTCTTCTGTTACCTTAGGGGAAAGTGACTGAGTTGTTACATACAGAAATATAAAAATACCAGTTAGTTTTTCTTTCATAAGAATTTACCTTCTTCTGAGTAAGTAATTAAAGTAGCATGCCCCTCCCAACTTTTAGATTGTAAAGGGTAATTACTTCGATTCTGTAATCACATTCTTATTGGCAGAATGATGTTTATGTTATGGAGAGAAAATAATAGCTTTTAAAGTTGCCCTACTGAGAAACAAAAAGTATATCATCCTTCCTGAATTATATTAGCTTACATACCAATAACTTAAGTAATGTCATAATATTTTTAAAACGCTACTTCAAGTGGCTCTTAATTCAGTGGTATCAAAATGTGACTCAGACTCTAAGTAGTTTAAAAAATTAAAGATGCTAGAGTAATCAATGAGTAAATCTAACTTTCTCCTCCAAAGCACTAATTTTAGATCTATAGCCATTTCTTAGCTAGTCTTTCAGTCATATAGCATTTATTATCTTCCAGGAACTGGCAGATGTAACCTAGTCCACCATCCACTGCATCAATACTAGTACCTGACTCAGTGCCTCAGCAAAGCTGACTACCACACTGGGTATCTTAGATGATGGGAGGGCAGGAGATGGACATTGCCTACATCTGCCAAAAGCATTGTTAATGCTTTTGAGTCGTAATGGTAAGATTCTGTTGAGATTTTCCAGTCCTATTTGGTTGATTACCTTTATATATGTGTTCCACAGGATACAGACTCACAGCCAGCTGTCCCTGGACATCCGGAACTCAGAGTACCTCACCAGCATGCCTCCATTGCCTGCAGAGTGCCTGGACATTGATGGTGACTGGAACACCCTGCCTGTTATCTTTGAGGACAGATATGTGGACTGCCCTGTCTCAGGTTTGTCTTTCTCTGTTGTTTTGAAAGAATTAGCCTTTCCATGTAAGTACTCATGCATTAACATTCTTCCACTAGAGCTCTGGTGCTAGCTCTGGTGCTCACTCTTTACAACAATAGGAGTAGTTTGTTGTTGCTGTTCTTTTTGTTGTTGTTTTTAATGGAGCAGTTAGCATTAATGTCTATCTGGCCTCTTCTGGGTGAAAATGTTCCTGGTGCTAGTGTTTTTACCTATAGAATAAGATGCAGACACAGACATAAACAAACACTGGTTTCCTTGGGGCTTGTGTTTTACCTATACAATAAGATACAACACAGACAGACACAGACACATAGATACACAGACATATACAGATATACACACAGAGACACATACATACACCCTAGAACAATCAAAGGTGGTAATGTTCTTTTGTTATTTCAAGTGTATAGTTTTAACTACAGTCATTTCTTTTTTAGCTTTAATACTACTATGTTAGTGTCTCTTTTGAAACGGTAAGTATTGTTGAGCTACTGAGATGGGTTTTGCTATATCATTCTAGCTGGCCACTCATTATATAATCCAAGAACCTGTTCAATGCCACAAGGCAAGTCAAGGACTTGAGAAAATGAGCTGTATAACTTATGAACAAATAACATGCATCAGGAGTAAAAAGAACAAGGTTGTACATATTGTTTGTGTACCAGTATTCAGCATGGCTATACTGTTTGTCAGTGAACTCACAGGTCAACTGCAGAATGATCAGACATGAGTAAAGGAATGTCCCCCTTTCTGTTTTCTCCTGCAACTTGATCATAGAAACCCACCAACCATGAGCAGAAAATGACAAGCCCCGTGTTAGTAGTTTAATCAAGAGGTTTATTTCTTTATTCCTTTAGATTACACACACACACACACACACACACACACATATCAGAAAGGGAAACTGAGGACTGAGGCATGGACAGAAATATATGTGAAAGCCTATGTGTCAATAAGCAACCAATCCTAACCCCTTAACTCCAGAGTCCAGGCTCTGCTTTGTTATCTTCCTGAGGTTCTTTAAGCCAGGTTAGTTTGCTTGTTGCTGTTTATAATGGATTGAAATGGCTACATTTCAGAGACTCTGCAACTGGAGACTTGTAGTCTGGAATCTAGGTGACTTGTAGGGACAGAGTCAGCTTGCAAATATGAATTTGGTTCCCAGTTCTATTCTGACATCTAGCGTCAAGTAAGTGTATAACAAATGCAGTGTGTACCCAATTATACTAAATCTTCAACCCAACTGGTTGAATTTTAAGTATGTGTGTGTACACATGTGTGTGTGTGTGTGTGTGTGTATTTCTGTGTTTAAATGTTTATGTTTTGAATAATGCATACCTCTTATATATCATTTCCAGTAAAACTGAATAGTTAAAGATATTAAACACCAATGATAATAACCCTTGATATTTTCACTTAAAAATACGATTTGGATCATTTTCCAGTCTTTTTAATTGCAGATATTGATAAATATCAGTCTTTATTGTGTGATTCTATCGTGGTCTTTGACTTTTTTATAAATCAGCTTCATTTTTTTCTGAGCCCATAGCATTAGCTGAAATTCCCCCTCCCTCCTCAGAGGGTTTCCCTGTATACTGCATTTTACTCATGTGATTCATCTGGGCCTTGAGTCTTAACAGGATGAGATATGGCAGAGAGGTTTTTTTTCCTGGGGAAATTTGCTCACCCAGGTTCTTGTAAGTCACCAATTGCTCAAATTTCATTTTTGGTGTTCTGATAATATACTCCAATAAAAGCAAGGGGGAGGGGAAGGAATTGTTTCAGATTACAATTCTAGGCTAAAGTACATCATTGTGAAAAAGTCAAAGTAGGAACTTCAAGGAGCCAGTCATATCATACCTATGGTCAAGAAAAATGAAAATTACATGCTGTACTCTATTACTTGCTTGCTCAGTTGTATTTCCATTTCTCCATTCATATACTTCAGAAACCCCTGCCTGGGAAACAATGTGCTGGGTTTCCCACATCAATTAACTTAATTAAAACAACCCTCCACAGACACACCCATAGGCCAACCCAATATAGAAAATCTATCATTAAGACTCTCTTCCCAAGTGGCCTGCTCTTAACTCCAATTGCCCTCAGGGACATGTTCTCTTGACTCCTAACCCATCGCAGCTTCTCCTTCCTCCCCCTCTACCTTCTTCTCCTCTGGTTCTCCTCTGATCCAAGAGGGAGAAACCTCAATCTCAGCTATGTCTCTTCTGCCCGGCTATTAGCTGTTGGCATCTTTATTCACCAATCAGAAATAACTTGGGGTCAAGGGTGAAGACTCTTTTATCTCTGGGACAAGCAGGTCCTGGGGCCTGAACTTAGCTTTACAGTAGATAACAAAAGACAAAACCTCAACAGATTAGTACTAGCTTTGTAGTCTCAACTTTATAGAATAGTAAACATTTACTCAAATGTGTAGCTGTCTCCTCTGGTTGTCCCCAATTAAGCCCTGACCTGATGTCTCATTACTATCTCATAAACATTACTGGCTTGTCCACTTAAACTCAAACCTTTTCTTGATTGATTTGTTCTTTTTAAAAGTATTTTTGATGTTTCTTTTATCCAAGATAAAATATCTTAGTACAGCAGTGAACTAGTTCCTCATTCTGCAACAGTGTGGTGGCCTAAATAGTTTTATATTGCCAGTAGATTATCAGACACATTCTTAGTACACCTTTTCAATGTAGCATCAAATGTGGTGTACATGAGATTTGTTTCCATCTACACTATTTGTGTGCACTTGTGGTTAGTGCCAACTCAGGAATCTGTGCTGTACTAGAAATTGTAGTTGCTTTCCTGGGAGGCCATATCCTGTTGCAGGATAACTGAGTTGGCCATACTGTCTAGATTTAAACATTTTCTCCAAAATTAGTGTGTAAAGTTGAACAAAATGCTCTCTTCTACAGGGTTATTATGGGTGATTGGGCAGACAAGTTTGTAAGACATTGAAGGACTAACAGGCAAGAGTCAATGTGTATTAACTAACATCAGTCACCAGTATCTGACTCTTAGTCTCTCTGAGTGAGATGCTTTGTTCTGCTCATTCTCTCACAGTTTTAATGAAAAACCCAAACTGTGATGTTGATAACAATTTTGTCACTGCCCTTTTTGCATCCTGTCTCATGGTTGAGGATGGGTCTTATAAATGTTCTGGTTTCCAAGAATCAACAACTTGTTGCCTATGACAGTCAATACATACTCACCCATGGCTTGCAAGTTAATTCATATTCCAGATTATCTCTGCCTATTCTTAGTTATTCCCCTCTGTTTATTCTTTCTTCATCCACTTAGGGGATTACTAAGGTCTATCCATAATGTATACTCTAGGATTCTAGTCTTTGCTTGTAATGGCCCTGTGTCTACCATAACTCAGTGTCTACTATTCTGAGGAAGATTGATACACATCCTTCAGAATGCTGTCAGTGCTATGCTTTATTTATTTCTGTTTACTTTTGTAAGTGATTCTTTATAAAGTGATTTTTAGATTCCCAGAAATAGAAAAATAAACAGTAAGGCTCAGAGGTAGCTCACGTACTCTCTGCACATGAATATCCTCTCCCCTGCACCACCAGTATCCTCCACCTGAGGGGAACTTGTGTTGCAGTCCATGCCTCTGTATTAGGTTAGTAATTATCATGTGAAGGAGCTTTAGTACTAGCACTATTCTGAGTTCCTTTTGTGGTATGTGTTGACCATTATAGCATAGTACAGGATGTAGATTGTTTTCACCACCTTAAATCCACTATGTGCTTTGCTCATATTTTCTTTGCTTTCTTGCCTGGTCCTTGGAAACCATTCACTCTAGCTTTGCCACAGAAGACATAAGTTTTGGCAAAACAGTTGTTGTACCTTTGAGGGCTTTGTAATATTTTGAAAGGTATATCAAGGCAAAAGCTCCTTGGTGCTTATAACAAATGTCCACTTTGTTGACTCTTACAAAAATGCCCACTTTCCATCTTACCAACTCACTGCTTAGTATAGAGATATTTTTCACCCAATTTGTGCTAGTATAGTCTTTATTGTACTAAAGATCATTGTGATAATTTTATTCAAGCCAATACAAGCAATCAATGAAGGTGATATCTTTTCTTTTGCTAGATTTCTATTCTAGGCTTAGTTCCTTTCAGGAACACAGTTCATCAAATATGTACTTGACAGGATGTCAGCCTGTGGGCTGCAGAAATAAAACACAAGCTGTCTCCAGGGAGACAAGTACTCACAAGTGGATCATCACATGGTAGTAGGATGTACCACCCTACACATATGTGGCAAGGATGTTGGGGAATTCTCAAAAGAGTATATGCTATTCTTGCTGAAGACTGAGGGCAGATCTTCAGAGGAAAGCGAATACATACCAGTATCTCCAAGTTCATTGAATGCACCCAGGTAAAAGAGGAGTTCATTCCTCACTCAATCCAATTACAAATTACACTGAAACTTATTTGATAATCATTATCAAAGCCTCATGGGGTTTACAAGTATTATATGTATGGCTTAAATTCATGGTAATGTTTAAAAGAAGTTGTATTAATGTAGCTTTTTAAAAACCATGTGAAACTTTTTAAATTTTAGTTTGATTTTAAGGTTATTAGCATATGAGGTAATACATTTATTACATTTAATTCCTATTATTTTATGAAATTATTTGAAGATTTCAAAGTTTTTTCATAATATTTACTTTCCCCCAACTTTTCCCTAGTATCCTATCTACCTCACTTTCTGTTCTATTAAAAACAACAATAATCCAGATTCATCAAGTCCTATTGTGTTGCTCAAATGCTCCCGGATGGATGTGGGGCCTATCTGGGAACATGGTTGACCTCCTTTGCCTCTACTACCCTCCCTTGCACCACTGCTCCTCTATGGATCTCCTTTGTCTTTTTGTTTGCCTCCATGGTTGCTAGGTATGTAAACTGATACAGCCACTACTACAGGGACCAAAATGGAATTCTCTTATAAAACTGAAACCAAAAACTATATGTCCTATATGGTCATAATTATGGACATGCACCCAAAGAAGTGTAAATCCTACCACATAGATGTGTGTTTAATGATACATTGTTCACAATAGTCAGGGAATGGAACCAATGTAGATGTCTGTCAACAGGGGGCTTATACTTGTTAAAGGAAACACAAACAAAAGATCTTCTTATTCGTATGGTATATATGGGAAATGTCACGTGCCAAGTCTCAGATCTTGGGTTATGACAGGTGCACATGGAGAATGTTTGTTACTGTTCAGCTGTGGTGGAAAGGAGGAGAAAGAGAAGATTTAAAGTTGAGAGAAAAGAATGGAAGAGAATGTCTTATAGAAAACAGCTAAGAAAAAAACAAGATGAAAAGTCATATCTTGGTTCCTCGCTATTAGCCTCTGAAGATGGCTGTGATCCTGGAAGCTTCAGTGTGGTGCTACTATCACATAGGACAATTCACTCAATGATGGAATTCACACATAATAGTGTTTATTCTGCAGAAAATAGTACTCTGTCTCCATGCATGACATCAACTCCCACAATAATTTATGATTGAGTTGAAAGGCTTGCAGGTTCCTATGGATCTGCCCATCCTACAGTTTAGAAAGGTGGAAAATCTGCAGTTCACTAGGGTACCAATGAATGGCAAGAAGACCTTTGCAGCACCAAAATCACCTTCTTATCTTTACTTTGTAACCATGGAGCTTATGATCGATTGACCTTGTCACATTGGCAAATAAGAGATGCTAATTGTACTCTGATAAATGAACCGTAAGGGGTATGATGAGATAAAATAGATGCTTTTACTCTGGGCCCTTTTCTCCTTTTTTTATTCTATAAAATGCAAGTCAGGCACTAACATTTCTCCAGCAAAATTTCATTTCGGATTCTGCAGGCAAACTGGAAGTCTGCAATTCTGGCCACTAGATGCAAATTCTTGGCTCATGCTAAGTTTCCTATGTCTAAGGATTTGTCTGGATGACTCATAGAACTCAAGAAGGAGCTCTGCTCATAACTGAAGTTTTATTGTGTAAAAATACTGGGTGGTCATCTCACCAAAATAAGAACTGAAGGTGGGGGAGGGGGAGAGAGAAAGGGATGGAGGGCTTAGACAGAGACATACAGAGGCAAAGAAAGAGGCAACAAAATAGATGAGAGACAGAGATATAGATGAGAGACAAAGGAGATGTGATCCATATGTGGAAGCTTAGCTATGTTCTCAGGATTTTTCCTTCTCTTGAAGCATCCATCTATGCTGTTAGTCTGTCAATTGGAGGGGTTTACTGAGCCATAGGATCTTCAGTGTGCATTGGTGTTTTCTTATTTGGACAAGATTCAGTTAGCCACTGACTTTGCATTGAGATGCAATCTTTTTACAGAGGTCTAATGGGCATTTCGTTTCCCTTGCCCAACCGTCTAATCACATATTCTGTCATGTTTCCTCATTTGTCTCATCAACATAAACTATTTGACATTTTAACATAAGTCACCAGTTAACATGAAATATTTGTACATTCCCAAATAAAAA
>JADRCD010231477.1:0-11164 GCA_019843815.1 Montemys delectorum
AATGAAAAAGTAAGTGTTTGAATACATAATTACACTTTTCCTATTTGAACATTATACAATGTATATACATGTCCTATCACATAAATTTGTACAATTTTATGCAACAATTAAACAAACTAAAAATATTTATAACTCAAAAATTAGTAAATTGCTTTTTCCCCTGCTAGAAGAGTAAGGTGCACTTTTCACCTTCATGTGAAATGTGGTGGACTTTCAGGAAGTAGGGCTTACCCTTCAGCTTGGCCAATGGTATACAGCCTGGTGTTCATCAAAAGCAGTTTGCATTCATCTACTTCCTCCTGCTCCAATGTAATATCTTTTCCTAAAAAAATGTGATTTAGTTACTTGACTTTTCTCTCTAAGATTTGCAGCAGCAGTTTGCCACGAAACTTACTTCACTGAGATAGCTAAGACAAGATGTTAATTTTTAATTTAATTTTATTTTATTCACATGTGACTTGTGATTGTGAATAAATGGTCAAGTCCAAACTCTTTAATCTCTAGCCTGGAAACTAGCAAACAAACATGTTAATCCTTTATAGTAGCAAAAAGTATTTTAATAAAAGTTCTGAAATCAAATTTAATGCTTTGATGTGTTTCAACTAATATCATTCCAAGTTATTATCCTTAAAATCTACAATAAAAAGATGAGCTAGTAAATTTGATAAGTTGAGATGATCTCTTGAAACTTTTTATTTTTTATTTTTAATTTATAAGGTGAAAGAGTATCCCTGCTCAAGGAAGGGTTTCCCTAGATTTGAATTCCCTGTATCTTAATAAGATTCCTGATAATATAGGGTAACTCAGTAGGAATTATTACATTACAGTAATGAGAATATAAAATGGACATCATTTAAAAGCACTGATTAAGGAAGATTTGTATCCAATAAAAATTAATAAAATAATAACCATTTTATTTTTTCTAAACATTTTTATGTCTTTAAGTCCTAATACATTCATGTAATTATTGTATTTGTATTATTTTTATACTATTTTATTTTTGATATGCTTTCATTTCTTAATATACATATTAAACTCAATAGACTTATGGTTTCTGAAGTATTTGATTTTACTAGGAACACTTTTCCCTGCATGCTGTTTTTATGACCGGAAATTATCTTTTAAAGAAAAATCAGAAGATAAATAACACTTTAGAACTCTCATAAATAATTAGCTATATATACTAGACCAGTATTATGGTTCATAAATAGGCTTTGAGTAGCAATATGATGGAATTATGAGGTGCCTCATTTTTCCTACAGGACTAAAATAATATTTGATATTATGTAAAGGTAATAACAAAGACTATATTAAACATGTACTTTAAATCCTACTTCATAATAATCTTTAGTTATCAGTATTTTACTTAATCTGACATGTCTCATTTACCATAATGTATGTTATTGTACCAACAAATAACCAGAGAATAATTCAGAGTATGTTTGTTAATGAACAATTATTTACCTTTTTGTTATAAAGATGTCTACTGATATAAAAATTTTTCTAAATATGCTTTTCTGCATTTTTCTAAATTATGAAACTTATAAAACTAAGACATTTGCATATGCATGCTTATTCCTCTCAGTCACACTTAAATATTTGGAAATCTATGGGATATGCTAATTCTCTGAGTAATTCATTTTTTTAAATTTGATACAAGTAAGTTTGTTGATAATATAAATTTCCACACACATTTTTCAAATACTATACTTCATAGGACCCTTCTTAACTCATTTTCAACTCTAAATATGATCATTTATTTCAGTATATTTTATTAATCATTTAATTAAAAATAAAAAGAATAACATATAACTCAAGGGATATTACAGATTTAATTTTCCTGAATTTAATAATAACTGAAGAGATTTTTGAAAGTTGAGACCATAATATAAAAGAAGTAAAATGGAACTTTTTTCTTAAAAGATAAATACCAAAAAACATTATGACTGAAAATTTATCTTAGATGCCTCATCTCCATTCTTTATAAAGGTTTTTAACAATCCTATAAATTTACAGGTTTTTTTCTGCAAAAAAAAAAATGATGCAATATATGTTTTATTATTACTTTACTTACCTGAAAGAATTAAGCTTTTATGTGTTGTTGCTTACGCTTAGTAAACTTACTCTAGGAGAGAGTATCCATGGACAGTTATACCTTTGTATGTCTTTGCAGTTGTGTCTATCCTTCAACAGACAATTCACTAGCCACTTTAAAGTGAGTATGGATCTGTTACCCACCAATAGTCACCATTCATTTTAAATAAGAGAAGCATCTCTTTATTTTCAATCAAGATTTTTCTTCCACAGAGAAGGCATTTCCCCACAAGAGATAGATTGGCCCAGTTGTATCAAAGAAACAATTCATCTGTGACAAGCCAAGATCCATAATAAAGTTAAGTCTCACACTACCTGCCAGGAATCCAATAAAAAAAAAAAAAAACTTTAGGTTTATCCTTCATGGATGAGAACAAAGACAGCAACTGACCCATGAAATGAGAAATGCAGTTGAATAAGTTCTGGATGTAAAAGGAAAAAGTTGTTGACTGAATATCATCCATATTTGGGTCACAATATTAAAGAAATGGGGAAATCCATACTTGAATAATTGATTTTAAAAATTATATATAGTTTTCCTCAATGTTAATACAACAGAAATGGGCATAATAAACATTAAATAGTTTATAAAATGAATTTATCTTCCAATCATTTATTTTATATTTTCATATGCATACATCTATCATTCTGTATAGCTATGCCCATCCTCACCTATCCCAATTATCTCTAATGAATGCATATGTATAACTTTATGTAGAAGACAAATGTGAAAAGATTTTCATATTTGAATAATTTACATATATGAATTTTTCTGTAATTTTAACTAGTTCACATAATAAAATGAGTAATTCTAGTGATATGAATTGTATTGTTGTACGTGGTAAATGTGAAGTCTAAAAATACTCTAATTGTATGTCTAAGAAAAATATTATGCAGCAGCTAGCCCTTCTTCCACATTTCATAATGGCAGAAGCAGGTCAGAGACCACATTCAAAATTGTATCTACATCTCTAGCTGGTAGTTTATGAAGAAAGTTCTCAAACTCTTCCAATGTGAGTTGTCAGAACATTTTCTTTTATTTTAATTTTTTAATGTAGTCATTTCTCATGTATTATATATATACATATATATATATATATATGTATATATATATTCCTAATGATGTTTACCCTCCCTTCTCTTCTTGCAGTTCCTTTCCCTATGCCAGTCTCCAGTCCACTATTCCTCTGTTCCCCTTCAGAAAAGAGCAGGCCTCTCATGTTTATTAACCAAATATTGCACAAGTTGTAGGAAGACTAGGCACCTCCTTCATATTATGGCTGGAAAAGGCATCATAGTGGGAGGAAAATGATCTCAAAAGCAAGCAAAAGAGTCAGAGACAGGTCCTGCTCCTACTATTAGGAGTCTGGTAAGATCACTATGTTACAAAAATGTAACTTATATGCAGAAGGCCTAGGTCAGACCAATGAAGGTTTCCTGGTTGTTGATTCAGTCTCTGTAAGCCCCTATCATTCAAGGTGATTGTTTGGTACATTTTGTTATGTTGTCCTTGACTTTGCTCCTACCATCCTTCCCTCCCCTCTCCCACAGGATTCCTTGAGCTTCACTTAACATTTACCTGTGGGACTCTGCATTTGTTTTCACCAGTTGCTGAATGAAGCCTATTATATGAAAATTATGTTAAGCTTCTTTCCACAAGTATAGCCAAATATCATTAGGAATAATTTTATTGAATTAGCTTTCTCCAGTAACAAGGCAAGACTTCCAGTGGGGGATGTAGGATATCAACACAGCCACAAAATCATTGACTTATAATTTGTACAGCCTACAAGATGTGTTGGGATAAAGGTGACAGAGACATTGTGGAAATGGCTAAACAACGACTGGTCTAGCTTGACTCACACCAAGAGAAGGAGCTCACATCTGGCACTCCTTGGGCAACCACAAGCTTGCAGCTGGATAGACCAGAGTCTCAGTATAGATCTAAACATATCAGGATATATTCTTAACCCTGATTGCATCGTTGTCTTAGCATTGGAAAAGATCATCTACATAGGCAAACATCACTCAGATATTTGAAACTTTTCTAAAATCATATCTGACTTCTTGGTGAAATTTTGTTTAACAAGGACTTCTACTCAGTGTCCTTATTCCAAAGCTTCCTCAATAAAATATCATAATGTATTCCCGATCATCTTGCTTATCATCTGTTAACAATCTAAGGATAGATAGCAAATTTTATGTCCCATGCTCAGCAGGACTCCAATATCCCTAAGCTCTTAATGTTCTTAAAATTGTTTTATATATGTATATATGTATATGTATATTGTATTATATATGTATATATATGTATATATAATTATACTTTAAACAGTCATAAATTATTAAATAAAAATGAAAAAATAATCACCCTAGGTCTGTGATTGTCTCCAAAAAAAATGTCTATAAGAATGATTATATCACACTGTTCCAATTGGGAGATTGTCAAGTCATACTCACAAAGGCACAAGCATTAAAGTCTTTCCAAGTATTGTGGTACTATATAGTGGAAAAAAAATTATACCCTGGTAAGGAATTTCTCATGTAACTATATACTTATGTTCAAAAGAATATTTGACAAACTATAGTTATCTTCATGATGCTAAGTTGTTCCTGGTGCTTAAGTATATTTCTTACATTATACATGATGTTGAGTGCTCTTTTAAATTTTTAATATTATGGTTTTGTTATATTTATCAAAAACAATTCTTTTAGATTTTTTCAGTTATGTATATATCTATACATATATATATTTCACTATAGAAAATAGTACCTTTGTCTTAAAATATATCATTAAGATTGTCTGCATTTCCTCAGTGTCCCCCTTGTCACCTCTGATTTTAGTGATTTGAAATGACCCTCTTGGTTTTTCCTTTAATTTGGCTAACAATTTCATAATCTAGTTGATATTCTCATAGATCCCACTCTTAAGTAAGTCTGTCACTGTGAGGGAGGGCTTGGAGTTCTTTTATGCTCATCCTATGCCCAGAGTGACACACAGTCTTCTTCTTCTGCCCTTGGGTAAAAATATAGAAAGTTCAGTTTCTTCTGCAGCACTATGTCTACCTGAGTGCTGCCATGCTTCCTGCCATGTGGATAATGGGTAAACTTCTGAAACAGTAAGCCAGTCCCAACTAAATGTTTTCCTTTGTAAAAGTCACCTTGATCATGTTATTTCTTCATAGCTAGAAAACCCTAACTAAGACTGACTTTGGAACCAGTGAGTCTGATATTGCTGTGATAGCTTTTTTTCTTTTCTTTCTTTTTTTTTTTTGAAGAATGTAAATTTTGAGCTCAGTTTAAGAAAATTGTGAAATGCTATAAGTGGGGCTTTATGGGCCATATTAGAAGAAGCATTAAAAAGAGTAGTACTGAAAGTAACTAGATTTGTGTGGGCCTGGCTCAAGACATTTCAAAAGAGAAAACTTAGTATGTTGCCAAAATAGCATTCTTGTGATACTTTTATGAAGATGTAACTACTTTTTGCCCATGTCCAAAGAATCTGTTAGAGGCTAAGGTGAAGTGATTTAGATGAATTGCATTGGCAAAGGAAATGTAAAACAGCCTAGTATACATTATTTGCATGCAGTTCACTCTTATGAAGAAGATTTTGATGAAATGGAACTTGTTGAGAAAGGAAAAATACAAAATATGTGCTTCAAAGTTTAAAGAGGCACCAGGAGCTAAATCCTCTGTTCAAGAAAATGAACATATTACATATATCAAATGGAATTAAGTGCCTGGTATCATTGGGACAGCTTCCATCTTGTAAAAAAAAAAACAATTAAAAAAAAGTATACATTCAGGTGTGGTGTATAACACTTTAATTCCAACACTCAAGAGACAGAGGCATCTACATCTCTGAGTTAAAGGCCAGCCTGATCTGCAGAGGAATTTCCAGAACAATGAAGTTTAGTCACTGAAGGAAGCTATCAAATACAAAAGCTGCTGAAAATGTAATTAAACAAGTGGACCATATTCTAGGTCTACCAAGCAGTAAAACTTGGCCAAATTGAGGCCATGGTTCTAGTTTAGAGACATGGAATTTCCATTCATAATTAAGGAAAGTTGCTGAGGACAGGTGTGCAGCAAATTTGTCCCTGTAAAAAATCACAGAGAGAACATTTTACCAAATTGAGAGGATTGGATTGCCTTGGAGACCGCAAGATGTTGGAGAGACCAGAGCAGTAGTATAGATGTTGAAGAAAGATGACAACTGGGCATGGAACTAGCCCAAGAGAAAGAAGTTTGGTTCAGTTAACAAAGCTGAAAGGATTTAGAGATTTGAAGGGAATTTTGACATTAGCAATGGAGATACAGAGTTTGGAATTTGAGCAGTGGTTTTAAGTCTTGTTTTAGTCCAGCTTTCCTTCAGTATTGTCTCTTAGTGAGCTTTTGGAACAGTTATGTTTACCCTGTGCCATTATAAGTTAGAAGTATATGATCTGAGTTTTGTTTCTTATTTTATAGGGGATTACAGTTAAAAGATTGCATGAATCTCAGAAGAGACTGTGAACTTTGTACTTGTAAATGTTCTTAAGACTCTAACAGAATATAGTGACTTTTAAAGTTGGGATAAATGAGTTTTGCATTGTGTCATGGACACAAGCCTATGGGAGTACAGAAAGTGGAATATGGTGATTTAAATAGATATGACCCTCATAGACTCATAATTGTGAATGCTTGGTCCATAACAAGTGGCCTTGTGAAGGTTCTGTGCCCCAGTGTAGGGGAATGCCAGGGCCAATAAGTGAGAGAGGGTGGGGTGGCAGACACGGGGAGGGGGAGGGCAAAAGGGGTTTGTTCTTGTTTTTTTTTTTTTGTTTGTTTGTTTGTTTTTTGGAGGGGAACCTGGGAAAGGGAAAATTTACATGTAAATAAAGAAAATATCTAATAAAAAAAAGAAGAAGAAAAACAAAAAACAAAAAAACAAGTGGCACTGTGGATGGCCCAATACACACTAGTTTTGGAGGAGCTGTGGTCTTGTGAAAAGCAATGTGCCACTGTTGGGGCAAGCTTGGGCTTCTCCTATTGCTCAAGCTATACACAGTGTAAAACAGTCTCTTTCTGCTGCCTATGGATTAAGATGTAGAATGATCTAAAACAGTATATATAATTATAAATAAATAAATATTTATATGTTTGTATTGTATTGAATTTTGTCCTGATTTTGACATTTATTTTTATAAATTTTGGGGCATATTATTTCTTTCTGTTTTCTGGAGCTTTTAAATGTGTCATTAAGTTACTAATATGAGCTTTCTACAATTTGTTCAATGTAATTTCTTAGTTCTAGGAACTTGCCTCCTAGAATTGCTTTCAATGCATATTGTAGATTTGTATATGCTATGCTTTCCTTTTATTTCAAACCTCATTGTTTGGTAGTTGTCTTTTTGATTTATGTATTGATCAAACTTCCATTTACTAGTTCAGCTTACATGATCTTGTATTTTTTCTGTTTCTATTGTTAATATCTATCTTTCCCAATGATATCTGATAAGATTCAGGGTATTATTCCAAGGTATTTTTTTTTTTACTTATTTTTATTTTCCTATTTTTCTTTTTATCTGATGCTTTGCATCAAATCATGTGGTCAATTTTTGAAAAAAAGTTTGTTTCAAATCCAGGCCAAACACTTGAGTTGAGTATTTATTTATTTATTATTGTTTATTTCATTTATTTATATTTCAAATATTGTTCCCCTTCCCAGTTCCCCCTTCCCAAACCCCCTATCCCATCTCTCCCTTGTGCTTCTGTGAGGGTGCTCCCTCACCCACCCATCTTGCCTCACCTCCCTAGTTTCACTCTGTGTTGGGATATTGTGTCTACACTGGACCAACTGCCTCTCCTCCCACTGATGCCTGACAAGGCCATCCTCTGCTACATATGCTGCTGGAGCCATAGGTTACTCCATGTGGACTCTTTGGTTGGTGATTTAGTCCCTGGGAGCTTGGGGAGTGGGGTCTGGTTGGTTGATACTGCTCTTCCTATAGGGTTGCAAACTACTTCAGCTCCTTCAGTCCTTTCCCTGACTCTTCCATTGGGTCCCCATGTTGAATATTTCACCTGCCAAAGCAGACTTGGCCTCCAAGTTCTCCCACCATTCCTCTTAAATGTCACAGAGAATTACAACCTTACCCCACCCTCCACCCTGAACTTTTCAGTCCAGGGGCTATGTTTTTGTAAAAGGATATACTTTGTCCCTGACATGGGTTTATTTTCATTCTTCTACACCTATAATTTTAGTTTTTGTTCCATTGTTTCTATGATTTGTTGCATGTTTTGTGCATGAATTATCTTATATCTAAAACTTCCTTTGACTTAGAAATCTACTTATTTTATTTTGAGTTCAAGACCTAATGTCCCTCCCTATATTTTCTTTTTTTTTTGTTGTTGTTAGTCATTTGCTTCTGTTTTATTTTCCTATGCAGTTACACATATTTTTATATTAGTGGAAGTTGAACTTATTCTCACCTTTTATACTTATATAAAGTATGCTACTTTTAATTTTATCATATTTTAAAAATGAAACTTCCATGTTGTCTCTTGCATTAAAATACTTATTTAAATGTAATTAAGTCATTAATGCAAATAGCCTAATTCAGCCACTCTCTCCAGCTAACCTACTTTGATTATCCTAGCAAAGCAAAGACTTCACTTTAGTAATTCTGGTCTTATCTCAATCACAGGAACGATTCTAATATCCCTGGTGACCAGAATCATGGAGTGTTAATTCAAACTCTGGAATGACTCTGACAGTAAAACAACATGGCCAACTGAATCTTGGGGAAGAAAGAGTTGATTTGTCAAGTCACTCTCGATCATGCAGAGAAATCTGAGCAGGATCTCAAGATGGGAACTGGAAACAGAAGCCATGGAGAAATGGTCTTTACTGGTCTTCTCATCAGGGATTGCTCAGCCTACTTAAAAAAAAATCAGGATCATCTGCTCAAGAGCTGACACAACCCACAAAGGCCTCAGCCTTTTCACAATAATCATTAATCAAGAAAATAATACACAGGCTTGACTACAGGTCAAACATTTAGAGCCATTTTTTTTTAAATTTGCTTAAATTGTGGTTCCCTCTTCTCAAATGATGTTAACTTGTGTTAAGATGATAAAAAGATGACAATAAAACTGACCAGGGCAAGTAGAGTTCTACTTACACAGATCAATTAATGATGTTGGTTAAGAAGAGACCATTGAGGAAAAATATACCTAGTTGTATTTCCTCAAGGTTAGCACAGATCCATATCACTTGATCCATATTATACATATCCATAATATCAAGTTTGGTTTATGTAGAGGAAAATCTGACAAACAGTTTAGTAAGTTTTCAAGGATTTATGCAAACCTAAACTGAATGCTGTATTATAATACAAATGTGCACTTTCCCCTTTCATCTTAATTCATTGATTTAAGTACATAATATATATGCATAATTTACATTACCAAAGTTTAATAAATTAAATTGTACAAAAATTATTGGAGGTAAATGTAAGTTCCATCTCTTCCATCTAGTTCCACACCAGGCTGTACATTAATTCAGTAAAATGGACAATGAACAGACAATTCCTCCCTATATTTTCTAATGTGTTGATGAGCCTTATCAAAACCCCTTTGTTTGACTTCTTGAATTTTCACAGCAAGTTTCACTACCATTTGGATTTTCTTTAATTTTTATCTTTATTTAGTGAATTCTATTTTGTCTTTGGTTTTCTTTTATTATTTCATTCATCAGCTTATAGTTTTACTGTCTTCATCATGGACTGTATTTACGTTCTTCCTAAGGTCTTTAGACACATTCAGAGTTGTTATTTTGATGTTTCTGTCTTGTGCTTCATATAAATTCATGGGGTTTGTTTATATTTTTTTTCTTCCACTGGGATATTAAATCTGGAGTGACAATGTTTGAGATGTTTATTTGTGTAGATATTTGGCCTCACACTGGATGAGTGGGTATTCCTTTCTTTGGTTGTTGTTGCCACAATTTAGGTTTCAGCCAAGTGTAGTGACTCTGTGGTCCTTAATAGAGAGTGTTTCTGGGTCACAGTTAAGTGAGGTAAAAGTTTGTTCCTGATAGAGAGTTATTCTGTGGTACACAGGGAATCATGCAGCAATGGTGCTGGGGTGAATTAAAAGCTGAAACATTTTGGAGAGGATAATTTAAAGGTCTTTAGGTCTCCCCTAAGAGATCCTTTCCTGAGGAGAAAAGCATTGGAGTAGCCTAGAGATTTCATGCTGACACACAGTAGCAAGTCTAAGTTTAGTTTAGAGAGACTGAAATGGAGAGTGTGAAAGAGGACAAAGGAATCCTTGCTCAGTCTGAGCTCAGTGTGGGGGCTGTTAGTCTCTTGTAGAAAGCTTCAGTTTTGAATCATAGGAATCCCAAAGTTGTGTCCATGTCCTAGAATGTCATAGAGAGTTATTGCTAAGAGATTAAATTGACCACATTATAATGGATAAAATACACACTCAAGAATATTTGGATGACACAAATAGCTTTTATGGATTTTATTGAATGAGTAAGGAAGGATAAGCTTTGGAGAAGAAAAGTGTATGATTAAAACACATTGTACAGAACTCTCAAAGAAATAATGAAAATTAGTAATACCTTAAAAATATCAGAGATGGTGATTTGGATATTTCTGTATACCTAGATTATTATAAACAAAGAATCAACACAATTTTTTCCTGTTAAGCATTAGAAACCTCTAAAGGCAAGTCTGAAAAAGAGACAGTTCTTTCATACAAATAATTTGCAAAAGAAGTAACAGAATCTGAGACTTACATTCAGTGTCATAAGTTATTAAGATACTGTAATGAAAACCAGACACTGAATACTTTGTGGTTAAAATATAAAGGCATTTTTCTCTGTATTAAGAGAGTTAAAAACATCTGGGAGGAAATTGATGGGGCCCGAACTGGAAATGATATGGATATCTAGAGAGAGATAGGTAATGAAAAAAATGGCTGAAGTTTCTACAGATTCTACAGGCTATAGATGATTAGCTTTCCCTAAGTCTCTCTCTCTCTCTCTCTCTCTCTCTCTCTCTCTCTCTCTCTCTCT